>OY731404.1:29003128-29104011 GCA_963425845.1 Sphenostylis stenocarpa | reverse complement strand
TTGGAAAGTCGATATCGTCGTCTTGCCAAACGAGACAGCCATCTCGCCACTTTTGCAAGTCGAGACGGTCGTCCCGAATGGTGAGACGACCATCTCGACCTTGTCAGACGAGACAACCGTCTCGACCTGACAGGCGCGAATCCCTATAAATAGTGAGCACTCCCCCCCCATCATTTCACACAGTTCTTCCACTTTCCCTTCTATAGTTTCTTCAAATTCTCTTCCTAGAGTCCCTCCGAAGAATTTCTGAAGTTTCTGAGAGTTTTTGAGAGCTTTTTATAGCGTTTCGAGAGAGTTTTCGGCGTTGTAAGAGCGAAAGGGCTGCCAAAACGCACCCTACTTTTCAGAAAATTAATCAAAGCTTGCCTCGGAGGTTTCTTCACTCTCTCTCTCTCTCTCTCTTTTACTGTCTTTATTTTATGATTAAATTGCATAGTAGACATTAGGGCCATGTAGTCATTGTTTTAATTCCGCAAAGAAAAGGGTAAAAACATCTTTTCAAAAGTTTATTTATAAAAAGCTAGCCTATCATAGTTAACCCGAAAGGGGCATCGTAAGGGAACTAACACTTCCCTTACACGTAACTAACTCCCTTACCTAACTCTGGTTTTAACGACCAAAGTTGGTTTTCGAAAACCAACGCCTTTTTTCTACTTTTTCGATGTTTCCGGTAAAAACATCGGTGGCGACTCCATAAGAACCCTTTTGAATTAGTTCTTGGGTTAGCCTGGTTATTGAACAACCCAAGAACACCTTTTTGAAAAACTCTCCTCTAGGTTCAGCCCGGTTATCGGACAACCTAAAGGCGTTGTAACCACACCTATAAAAACTCGAAAAAATGGAAAAGTCGGAACCATCGCGTCGCTTCAACCGCCTCTTTTTTACGGCGACAACAAATGGCGACTCCGCTGGGGAAGCCTAGAGAGTTGATCCCATTTAGTGATGGGCCAGGTTAATAAATAAACTAAGAAATTACGCTTTTACGCTACCTTGTATTATAACATGTTTTAATTGCTTGGCTTTAATAACTGTTGTTTGTTTATGATTACGCAATTGTTTGAAATACAAACTGTACACGAACCTTTGCACACAACAATTCCCTCTATACCCAGGGGCAAGTGAGAAATCCATAGGGAGTGGGTGGCAGGTACGGTTCGCTGTAGTGATGGCCTTGAGCCCACCAGTGTGACGGAAACCACCACTCAAGGTGATAACCTTCCTCTTTTGGCACAAAGACTGACTATGACCTTAGTGCTAAGCATGGTCGGAAGGCTGGAGAGTGGGGACCCTATAATGGGGGCACCTTGCGGGCCTTAGCCTTGGCGAGAACAGCTAGAACCTACCTTCGCCAATGCACTTTTCTGCAGGAAAACCCTACCTCGTGATTAAAACGACTTCTCGTCTGTTTGCGGATGATTGAATTGTGTGCGCATTTGTTTGTTGCATTTGATTGCATAAGCATAACCAAACAAATCACAAAAAACATTCTTTTTGCAATAAACACCTTTATCTCGGACAGTCTGCCTTTTAGCTAGCCTGGTTTCAGGTTCTTTGCAAGCTAAGTAGCCATGTAGTCTGACAGAAGAGATAAGGGAAGCTAAACATTATTCTTTCACAATAATCCATTTTTATCTCGGACATTCTGCCTTTTAGCTAGCCTGGTTTCAGGTTCTTTGTAAGCTAAGTAGCCACGCAGTCCGATAGAAGAGATAAAAGGCTCCAAAACAAAATCAATACCTAAATCAAATAAATCCAAAATAAATAAGATGATCGTTGACAAAGTCAAAACATTCATATCATAAGTTGAGAAAAACCAAGAGAGAAAATAAAAAAGAGAGCACATTAAGCATCATCTAAACAGAATCTCTCATACATAAATATACCCATATTAGCCCCACACTCAAACATGCATTAATAAATTTATTTCGGGCATTTTAGAAAGTGGTTGGTCCTTTCCCTGTCCGAACTAGTGCACAGAAAGCCAGAGCAATGGAAAATATGGAAGAACAAAATTGTAAGCTCATTGCAGAGGTTAACACCCTCAGGGAGTAGATGGCACAACTGATGGAGGCCATGCCCCAAGGTCAAAACAAGGGCGAAGCCCAAGCTAAGCACGCCTCCCACCACGAAGAGGAGGAAGAAGAAGAATTCCTCTACAAGACACATCTCCAGTCTAATGCTTGGACTGCGCGTATTCACGTATCCAAAATCTCCGCCCTAGAGGAGAGACTGAAGGTGGTGGAGGGGCACAACTTCGATGTCAAAGAGGTGGCGGACATGTGCCTGGTGAAGAACATCCATTTCCCTCCAAAATTCAAAATCCCGGACTTTCCCAAATACGCCGGGCTGACCTGCCCCAAGAACCATCTTACGATGTATTATCGTAAGATGGCTGCTCACGCTGAAAATGAAAAACTCCTGATCCACTGCTTCCAGGAGAGTTTGGCTGACATGGCTCTCAACTGGTACATGTAGTTGGAAAGAGGGCAGGTCCAAAACTGGAAACAGTTGATTGACACTTTTCTTCGTCGTTACCGATATAATATCGATCTGACCCTTGACAGGTAAGATCTCAGGACCCTGAGCAAAAGGAACGACGAATCCTTCAAAGCGTATGCCCAAAGGTGGAGGGAAATGGCCTCCCAAATAGAACCTCCACTAACGGATAAGGAAACAGTGGCTATGTTCATAGATTCACTAACTAGAGCTTACTATGATAAAGCAATAGCCAGTACCTCCAATCCTTTTTCTGACATAGTCACTGTTGGAGAAAGAGTGGAGCAGGGGCTGAGGAGTGGAAAAATAGTGTGACCTTCTTCCTCCAACACCTCATTCAAGAAACCCTTCAAAAAGAAGGAGGAGGACGTACATGCCATGAATTTCGCAACCCCTTCCTCCACCTTGCAAACAGAGCAGCAACCACGAAGGAGGGAGAGGAAGTTCACCCCTATCTCCACCTCATACGCAAAGTTGTTGCCCCAGTTACTGGAGGCCAATCTTCTGGCACGTATTCCTCCCAAGAAAATGGAGCCTCCCTACCCAGAGTGGTACAAGCCTAACGAGAAATGTAGCTACCACTCGGATGTGCCTGGGCATTCAACGGATAATTGCTTGACCTTAAAATATAAGGTCCTAGAGTTAATTGACGCAGGTTGGATAACCTTTGATGCCTCTACTTCTGATGTAGACGCCAAACCTCTGTCAAAGCCAGAGTAGCAGAGAAGGAGGATTGGGAAGATCAGCCCCTAGGGTTTCTTTTTTAAGCTTTCCTTTGTATCTCCTGCGGTCCCTGCCCGTGGCCGTGGGAATTTTGACTAAAAGGGCTTGTACATACGCTTTCATTTCCTTAATACATGAGGCATCTTCTTATTCATTTCATTCTTTTCCCTCTCATACTTATTATTCTCTCACAAATAAATGAATAATAAAATCTATGACTAAAACAGAACCTAAAACACATCATGTCTGTGATCAATGAATCTATGTGGACCCCGAAAGTCGAAGGAGAATGGGTCGAGTCCGACAGTGAGCAAGGGACCATTTCCTTGGACATGCAAAGAATGTTGGAAAAAGAAGCACGCATTATACAACCGCATCAAGAAGAAACAGAGACTATCAATTTGGGAAAAGAAAATGATGAGAAAAAGATAAATATCGGTACCCAAATAGAAAGTAGCATAAGGGAGGGATTGATACAGCTTCGAAAAGAATATATGGATGTATTCGCCTGGTCCTACCATGACATGCCCGGACTCGACACAAGTATAGTGGAGCATAGATTGCCATTAAAAGAAGGGTTCTGACCTGTGAAGCAAAAACTCAGAAGAATCAAGCCAGATTGGTCCTTAATGATTAAGGAAGAGGTACAAAGACAACTGGACGTCAATTTCCTGGTAGTGTCCAAATACCCTGAATGGTTGGCCAACATAGTGCCTGTCATCAAAAAGAATGGCAAGGTCAGGGTATGCGTAGACTATAGAGACCTCAATCGAGCAAGTCCAAAAGATGACTTTCCCTTACCACACATAGACATGCTAGTAGACCATACTGCTACCAACATGCTTTATTCCTTCATGGACGGGTATGCGGGGTACAATCAGATACTACTGGCCGTTGAGGATAGAGAGAAAACCTCTTTCATCACACCATGGGGTACCTTCTGCTACCGTGTAATGCCTTTCATACTCAAGAATGCAGGGACTACCTATCAAAGGGCTATGGTCACGCTATTCCATGACATGATCCACAAAGAAATAGAAGTATATGTGGACGACATGATCGCCAAATCCAGGAACGAGATGGACCACATTCAATATCTCAAGAAACTATTCAACTGGCTTCGAAAATATCAACTCAAATTAAACCTGGCAAAATGTACTTTCGGAGTACGGTCAGGAAAACTCTTGGGGTTCATCGTTAGCAAAAAAGGAATCGATGTGGATCGTGACAAAACCAAGGAGATTTTGGAAATGCCTCCGCCAAGCACAGAAAAGGAGGTTAGAGGATTTCTGGGTCGAATCAACTATATTGCTCATTTTATTGCACAACTAACGGATAAATGTATACCCATCTTTAAACTGTTGTGCAAGAATCAGCCAACAGTATGGAATGAAGAATGCCAACAAGCGTTCGATAAGATCAAAAAATGCTTAACCAATCTGCCAGTATTGGTACCACTCGTTGAGGGGAGACCTTTGATCCTATATTTGTCAATACTCGAAGAGTCCATGGGATGTGTGCTCGGTCAATAAGATGAAACCGGAAAGAAAGAACGAGCCATTTATTATCTCAGCAAAAAGTTCCTAGACTATGAGACCCATTATACACCATTTGAAAAAACTTGTTGCGCATTAGTATGGGTCACTCAGTGTCTTCGACAATACATGGCTCGACACACAACATGGTTGGTCTCCAAAATGGACCCAATCAAATACCTCTTCGAGAAGTCCATTCTGACCGGAAGAATAGCTAGGTGGCAAGTGCTCCTCTCAGAGTTCGACATCATTCATGTCACCCAGAAAGCTATTAAAGGTAGCCCCCTAGCAGACTATCTAGCCCATGGATCAATAAACGAATATCAGTCCCTACAGGATGACTTCCCTTATGAACATATCATGTACATCGAGCACGAAAAGGCCAAAGAAGTGACATGGATCATGTTCTTCGACGGGGCCTCAAACATGCATGGAAACGGGATATGAGCTATTTTGATATCCTCAGAAAGGAAATACATTCCTGTAACGACTAGATTGAATTTTGACTGTACCAAGAACATGGACGAATATGAAACATGTGCACTAGGAATCCAAGCGGCTCTAGATCATGAGGTTACTAAACTCAAAGTCTTTGGTGATTCATCCCTTGTCATCTATCAACTTAAAGGTGAACGGGAAACCCGAAACTCTAAATTAATCCCATATCTAGAGCACATCCGTGATTTAGTCTCGAGAATGGAAAGCGTCACCTTCCAGTATATTCCTTGGGAAGACAATCAATTTGCTGACGCTCTCGCCACTCTATCATCCATGTTTTCTTTAGATCAAGAGCATGAGATGCCAATCATTCAAATCAAGCTGCATGATAAAAAAGCTTTTTGCATGTCAATAAATGACGAGCGCGATAAAAACCCTTGGTATCACGACATAAAGCAATACCTCATGAAGGGCAAGTACCCCGAAGGAATCAATGATAATGATAAACGAACCATTCGTAAAAGGGTAGTAGGGTTCACGTTGATTGAAGGAACCCTCTATAAAAAGAGTTTTGATTCCACTCTCTTAAGGTGTGTGGACCATGAAGAAGCTGATCGATGTCGTACTCGGTCAAATAATTAAAACAGATAAATGTAGTACTAGGAAGCTTTCCTAGGTCGTCTCCCAAAGACCACGAATTTCTATCAAAGCTTATCAATTTTTATTAACAAAAATTTAAAAGGGGAGTTTTTCAAAATTAAAATATTAGATGAAACAGAACAAAAGCAGATTATAAAAATGCGGATTAAAAACAGATTAAAATGCAATTGATTTCCTTATTCTAATGCAGTGTCACTTATCCTAGATTATGAAATTAATTCGAAATTAACCAACTAAGCGAAGATAAATCCCAAATTATATTCTAATTTGAAATTAATCAACTAAGCGAAGATTAATCTCAAATTAGCTTTAACTCTTGTTCCAATATGAAATTAACCAACTAAGCGAAGATTAATCCCAAATTTTCCTTAACCCTTATTCACACATGAAATTAACCAACTAAGCGAAGATTAACCCCAAATTATCCTTATACAATTAAGCATTGCATACATCACATAATCTCATCTCTAACACAGAATTAAGCAAACTGTGATATTAGTTTTGGTTTATTAAGCATAAATAGATTATAATTCAACACTGAGATTAGAAGATGAAGAGTTAAGAGAACAAACAAAATGAAATTGAAGAACAAAACCTCAAAGATCTACTTGCATTCTTCTTAGAAAATCAATACAAAGATTTAGCTATCCATGGAAAGTTGAAAATGCAATAGAAGAAACATAATTAAAATCGAAACAAGAATTTAAAAATAATGACAAAAGAGTAAACAAACTTGAATATAAATTGCAGAAGATGAAAGGTGGAAGTGTCGTGGCTGCGTAGTCCTTGTGTGATGTGTATCTTCTGATGTATGATGTGCCTCTCTTATATAAATAACCCTAACCCTAATCTTTATTGAGGTTTGGGCTTAACTGGTCCATGAAACACATCATAAGTTGGCTTTAGTGCAGGTCCGTGAACTTCAAACACGTGCAGTATTTTCAATACTTATTCAAATTAAGCGATTTTTGTATCCTTTGAAAGCCTTTTGAGTTAGCTTTAAAAAGCCACCATTGCTACTATATATAGAGGTCTAACGAATTTAGGAGATTTAAATTACTGAAGCATGTCCATTGGGCCGGCCTGGTGCGCTTGACCCGTGTTGGATAATTTATGTAAAATCCAATTTATCTTTGAATTGAATGATTTTGGATCCTATGGAAAGCTGAATGTGTCTAGTTTATAATGTTTTGAAAATAATGATTTTTGGAGATCTGTAGAAAAAATTATAAATAAAACAGTAAACCAATGTTAGTACCCGTATAGAATAAAATATGACATTAGACCCAATTTTCCAAGCCCAAAATTGCTTTAACTGTCATAAAATTAATAATGAGAAAAAATTAGATCAAATAGATTTAAATTAATTAAAATCTAATTATTGGCCCAATGAAGCCCAATTAATAAAAATTCACTAATAATAGAAAGTTAAGCCCAAAACACTAATTAAAATAAGTTCAGAAAGGGAAGAAAATACGGGAATATAATGACTCATCAGAAGCCAAAACCTTGGTAAGAGAAATCCACAAAGGAACTTTTGGGACCCACGCACCTGGGCATGTCATGGGAAAGAAGATCTTAAGGGCAGGGTATTTTTGGTCCACAATGGAAGCTGATTGTCACCGATATGCTAAAAAATGTCACAAGTGCCAAATCTATGCCGATAATATTCGTGTGTCGCCCGCACCTCTCAGTACCCTGGCCACACCATGGCCATTCTCTATGTGGGGCATGGACGTCATCGGACCCATCGAGCCCAAAGCATCTAATGGTCATTGTTTTATCTTGGTGGCCATTGACTATTTCACCAAATGGGTTGAGGCAGCATCATATGCACATGTGACTAGAAAAGTGGTGACCACCTTCATCAAGAAGAATATACTATGTCGGTATGGCATCCCCCATCAGCTCATTACTAATAATGGGACCAACCTCAATAACAAGATGATGGAGGAATTATGTCGAGATTTCAAAATTCAACACCACAATTCCTCTCCGTACCGACCCAAGATGAATGGTGCGGTAGAGGCAGTCAATAAAAATATCAAGAAGATCATCCAGAAGATGGTAGTAACATACAAAGATGTTAGAAAAAGAGGCTGAGATCAAGAGGGGGGGGTGAATTGATCTTTGAAAGATTTTTGTAATTAACAGATTATCTATTTCAAAAATTAAGATTTCAGATCTGTTCTTGAATCACAGAGCAAGCAATCAAACAATAAATGCAACAAAAGAATTAAAGAAAAGAAAGGATTAGAAAGATATCACCAAGGTTTATATTGGTTCACCCAATCCCAGGGCTACGTCCAGTCTCCAGCCAAATTCCAGCTGGGTTCCACTAGATTGAATGTTTTACAGATTACAACCTTAATCACACACTCAATCTACCACAAGAACCACAATTCCAGTTCCTGCACCTAACCTTTCACCAAGAACCAAATTCCAGTTCTTGACAACCTCTACAACCAAATTCCAGCTGCAGAAAAACCAGTGCCCACAATTCCAGGCACCAACAATACAGAAAAGAATGTAAAGAAACAAACAAAAGAAACTAAAACGCTCAAACCAGTTTTATGCAGTTCTGCACTATGTTGTTTCTTCTTCAAAAGAATGCAATTTTGCCTCAAGAAAGAACTTTGATGGACTTCACGAAAACTAGCGTGATTCTTTCTTGAAAGTAGTACTTTTGATTGCTTGAATGATTGCTCAAAGATGTATTTCAGATGTATATCAGATGTGTATTAAAATGATCAAGCAACTCTGTTTTTATAGAAGATTTCAAAACTGCTGGTTTAATTAATCTGTTAAAATAATCTTTTAATCTGTTAAAAGTCTTGTTTTAATTTGTTAAAACTTCTTTTAATCCATTAAAATGTTCTTGATTATTTTCCAGATTTGTTTTAACTGATACGACAACGTTTATATCAATTAAAACTCTTTGTAAAAATCTTCTAATTTGTTTTAATCAATTGTTTCGTGTTTCAACCGATTAAAATACTGCAAAACTTTCTTGTAAACTTTTCTAAGTGATTTTAACTGATAAAAACTCGTATTAATCGATTAAAACACGTAGTATAAATTTTCTTAGGTTGATTTAATCGATTGAAATGTAATTTAATCGATTGAAATAGTTCTGATCGGTCATAACTAAATTCTGATCGATCATAATCACATTCTGATCGGTCATAATTGCATTCTGATCGATCATATAGTATGCTAAATGAAATTAATCGATTAAAACGAAGTTGAATCAATTAAAACACTTATCTGAACATTTTAAGTGATTTTAATCGGTTATTTCGAAGCTCTATCAGTTAAAATACTGACAGAAGGTTTTCAAAACTTCTTTTAATGAATTCAATCGATTATTTCGAAGTTATATCAGTTAAAAACCTGTTATAAAAATGTGAAGAACATTTTAGTTGATAAAGCTTATATGCTATTAGTTAAAATAGTTGATTAAGAAAGCTTTTATCAAAATACTTTGGTTTTGACCGTTTAAATGCTTTTAGAGGCATTTTGCAAAATCTTTTAAGTCAAGAAACCTCATGCAGCAGAAAAGATAAAAATGATTATACCTAAGCAGAGCTGCAAACACACTAATCCCTCTACTCTTTTATCTAAGTGACTCTTGACTGCCACAAAGTTGCCTTTGACTTCATTCTTGACTTCATCAAATCAACAAGATCTTTGATAGAGTATTTCAATAAGATCTTCATCACTTTCAAAAGATTGGCACGAAATGTTACCCTTTGCCATACATGGGTACCGAACTTCTGTACGAACCTCCACAGGGGCCACTCTGTTTTCCCTCGTATATGGTATGAAGGTCGTACTACCTGTAGAAGTCGAAATACCTTCCTTACGAGTTGTTATGGAAGTGAAATTGATAGAAGCTGAGTGGGTCCAAAACCGATATGATCAGTTGAACCTAATTGAAGAAAAACGGTTGGACGCCATATGTCGGGGGCAAGTTTATCAAAAGAAGATAAAGAAAGCCTACAACAAGAAAATCAATCCCTACACTTTCCGAGAAGGGGAACTGCTAATAAAGAAATTGCTTCCCACCCAGAAAGATAAAATTGGAAAATGGACAGCAAACTATGAAGGACCCTTTGTAGTCAAGCGAGCCTTCTCAGGAGGAGCCCTTATCCTCACCAACATGGACGGAGAAGAGCTTTGACATCCAGTCAATTCAGATGCGGTAAAGAAATACTATGCTTGAAGACATTGCTCATGACCCGTCAGGATGAAAACTCGCAAAGAGCGTCCTGGGCAAAAGATAGGGTCCATATTCCTTGCTAGGATACGTCCTAGGCAAAAATTAGAGGCTTCAAAAAAAAAAAAAAAGGGGAGCAATGATTACTTTAGCCGAAAACCACAAGAAAACTAAGGTAATACCTTCCCAAAAGCAAGCAGACTTCGCATGATCTTCACTCTGAGCTCGAGCATCTCAATGGAAGCAACCAGGAAAAACAGAGAAACAGAAATCACGGGCATGATTGTTATATCCTATATAGTTTAGCCAACCTTGGCCAGCCCTGCTTATAAATTCCTTTGTAAATCCTCCTGTAAAAATAAACCATTTGATTATATCAATAAAAATTGTCTTCTCTTCTCTCGACCTACTTGTGAGAATGCCTCTGTATTAACAGATCATGAGCATGCATAAAACAAGCAATATAAAAAAGCAAAAGAAAGAAGGATAAAAAAAAAACAGCACCTGCTAGGACATTCTCAGGAAAAAATAGGGCAGCCTGGTAGATCAAAAACTCGCAAAGGGCGGTCTAGGCAAAAGTTAAGGCCTTCATTAAAAGGAAAAAGCCCGCAAAGATATCTTAGGCAAAAATTAAGGCAAGCCTGCTAGATCGAAAACCCGCAAAGGGCGGTCTAGGCAAAAGATAGGGCTAAAACAAAAACAAAAGTTTCATAAATCACGGGAAAACAAGAAAGAAAATACTAGTCACTTTCTAGGTGCCCCAATTAAAAATAGATTGCATCCACGCACAAATAGGCACACAAAAATGACTTTATCAAAATCAAAACAAACAAAAATACTTCAAATAAAAAAACAAAAAAGCATTCATATAGAAAGATTAGCTTTGTGCTCACATTCAGAAGAAGAAAACACCAACAGAATCCCCGGCACAGACCAGACGACCATTCCCAAAAAAGACAAAAACAAAGACAAAAGAAAGTATCTCAACATTGGGCGCATGAGCTAGAGCAGTAAGCCACCACCACAGCCAAAGGGTTAGCTATCGCAAGAAGGAGCATCCGAAGGCACTTCACCAGATGGGGGTGTGTACTCATCAGGCCTTACAAAAGGGGGCTTACCAGACGGGGGTTCATACTCGTCACACACAAGATGGGGGTGTGTACTCATCAGGCCTTACAAAAGGGGGCTTACCAGACGGGGGTTCATACTCGTCACACACAAGATGGGGGTGTGTACTCATCAGGCCTTACAAAAGGGGGCTTACCAGACGGGGGTTCATACTCGTCAAACCAGATGGGGGTTCATACTCATCAAACAAAGAGATCAGCTACAGTCAGAAGGAGCATCCTGGAGGCGCACAACACACTTTTCCCCAGAAGATCAACCGCTGCAAGACGGAACATCTGAAGGGCAACCGGGCAAGAGGGTCAACTCCTTCACCCTCCAGCTGATCTTCTTGGCACAACAGGCCAACAGTCGGCTAGTCAGGTGAAAGGGGGGGGGGGGGCAGTTGTAGACCCCAAATCTTGCCTGGCCTCAAAATAAGAACAGAAGACCTCCTATTCGAAGATGGACGTAGCCTAAAAAGCCACTAGGAGAGACTATTAGGCCCCATGTTAGGATAGGAAGGATTTTTTGTATAAAAATAAGGATTTTCGCCTTCAGGGATTGAGACCATCGTCTCGCCACTTGCCAATGGTGAGACCCCCCTCCCGTTTGGAGAGAAGGTCTTCTCATCACTTGGAAAGTCGATACCACCGTCTCGACCTCGTCAAACGAGATGGCCATCTCGACCTGACAAGCGCGAATCCCTATAAATAGTGAATGCTCCCCCCCTCATTTCACACAGTTCTTCCACTTTCCCTTCTACACTTTCTTCAAATTCTCTTCCTAGAGTCCCTCCGAAGCATTTCTGGAGTTTCAGAGAGTTTTTGAGAGCTTTTTATAGCGTTTTGAGAGAGTTTTCGGCGTTGTAAGAGCGAAAGGGCTGCCAAAACGCACCCTACATTTCAGAAAATTAACCAAAAGCTTGCCTCGGAGGTTTCTTCACTCTCTCTCTCTCTCTCTCTCTCTCTCTCTTATTGTCTTTATTCTATGATTAAATTGCATAATAGACATTAGGGCCATGTAGTCATTGTTTTAATTTCGCAAATAAAAGGGTAAAAGCGTCTTTTCAAAAGTTTATTTATAAAAAGCTGGCCTATCATAGGGAACCCGAAAGGGGCGTCGTAAGGGAACTAACACTTCCCTTACACGTAACTAACTCCCTTACCTAACTCTGGTTTTAACGACCAAAGTTGGTTTTCAAAAACCAACGCCTTTTTTCTCCTTTTTTGATGTTTCTGGTAAAAACATCGGTGGCGACTCCATAAGAACCCTTTTGAATTAGTTCTTGGGTTATCCCGGTTATTGGACAACCCAAGAATACCTTTTCGAAAAACTCGCCTCTAGGTTCAACCCGGTTATCGGACAACCTAAAGGCGTTGTAACCACACCTATAAAAACGCGAAAAAATGGAAAAGTCAGAACCATCGCGTTGCTTCGACCGCCTCTTTTTGACGGCGGCGACAATGCCTCTTATGTAGGCAGATGCTTCACTGATGAAGGCTTTAGGCTTGGGCTTGTATTTGCCTCTTGCATAGGTTAATTTCCCTTTTTTAGGGATATTGGCTCTTTTGCTTGCCAGGTCTTGCCTATATATTTATAAGCAATGAATTTATAATTTTTCCTTTGTTGATAGGCTCACTGGGGATAGTTTTTTTCTTTTTGATGATCCACCGGGGAATTGATTGCTTTCCCGGGGATCTATTTTGATTTGCCCCATGGAGGAAGGAATGGAGTTTTTTTACTCCTTGTTGGATGTTGTTAGTTTGAGCTGGCTTTGCCGATGCTCTTATTCCGCTGGGGAATGGGTTATCTAATTATTTAATTTTCGCCTTTTTCTCGCGATTTTATCTCTTTTCGCGATTTTGAAATTTGGCTTCTTTCTTTCGGATAATGCATGCACCTTTTTAATTTTTAATTTCTTTTATGCACGTAGGCTTTTTCTTCCTTTTTTTGAGTATCCACTAGGGGTGAAAGATTTTTTTCTTTTTCTTTTTTGGCGATCCACCACGGAGCTCGTTGGTTTCCTGGGTTGATTTGATTTTTATGATGGAGTCTTAGCTCTTGGCTTTGTGAAGCTCTTATTGAGCTGGAGGATGGGAATTTTTTATTTTCCTCATTTTGTAGATTTTTCTAAGATGCTCTACTTGGGGATTTTATTCAACCTTTTTTTGTTGTGGCCTCTATTGGGGAATGAAAGGCTTTTCTTTCTTTTTTTGTTGAACCCCTGGGGATATGGATATTTTGATTTCATATCTTCTTTGGTTGATCTTTGTGTAGTCCTTATTCTCCTTTGGAAATGTGGTGGAGACTTTTGGATGAATGTGCTCGATGACTCATGTGATGATGAAGCTGAGTCACGAGGTAATCTTTTTGTTTTGCCTCTGGAGTAGGCAAGGATCTGCTTGGGGGTGATCAAACCTTTCCGTTGGCTTTTTTATGTTGATTGATTCCTCTTTCTTGGATGGAAGGATGATGGTTGGATCATAGAACGACTATGCTTGACGACTTATGTAGTGATGCTGAGTCATGGAGTAATTTTTGTTTTGCCTTTGGAGCAGGCAAGGATCCACTTGGGGATCATCGAACCTTTCCGTTGGCCTTTTTTTCGGTGTACCCTCTTTTATTGGGGTAGAAGGAGAATGGTTGGAGCTCTGGTTTTCTTGAAGCTCTTTATTCTGCTGGAGTGGTTTTGATTTCGTCTTCTCTTTCTTGAAGGAATTTTTATTTGGAGACTGGATTCTGGCGCCTCCTGTTTTCAATCACAAGTATGGAGCCTAGCCTCCTTATATGCATGTTTATTATTCTTATTTAAAGAAAATATTTTTTTTTCTTGATTTTGACAAAGTCGTTTTGTGCAACTACTTTGTGTGTGGATGTTCTAGATGCAATCTATTTATTTATTTATTTTTGATGCATTTAGAAAGTAACTGGCCTTCTCCCGTTGGCTTCTTATGAATACGCCGATGGGCTCCTCCTTTATGATCATGATGATGGGCTCCTTTTTTATTCATCTTTTGGTTTTAGCCCTATCTTTTGCCTAGACCGCCCTTTACGGGTTTTCGATCTAACGGGCTGCCTTAATTTTTTCCTAGAATATCTTAGGGGGTTTTTATCTTATTTTTTTCCTAGATCGTTCTTTTAGGGTTTTTGATCTAGCAGGCTACCCTAATTTTTACCTAAGAATATCCTAGCAGACATTTATTCTTTTCTTATTATTGTATATATATATATATATATATATATATATATATATATATATTTTTTATGCTTCCTCTTTTTAGATGCATGTTTGATCTTTGATTAAAGGTCTTTGCGCATATTTATGATTTATCAATAAAGAGGCATTTCCATAATATTTGGTCAAGAGAAAGAAAATGAAAGGGAATTTTATTGATAAATGAGCAAAAGTTTATTTCTTTATAGAAGGATTTCATGAATATTTAGAGGAATGGGTGGTCAGGGTTGGCTGCACTGTTTAGGCTTATATAGTCATGTCTATGATATATGCCCCACGAGTCCTCCTAATTACTTCAGTTGAGATGCCTGAGCTCAGAGTGAAGACTATGCAGACTGCTTGCTTCTAGAAGAATGTTACTTTAGCCACCTTTTCGGTTTTCGGCTGAAGTAACAATTGCTCTTAGTTTTTTTTTCACCTCTACTTTTTGCCTAGGACGTATCCTAGCGAGGAATATGGACCCTATCTTTTGCCCAGGGATGCCCTTGGCGGGTTTTCATTCCTGACGGGTCTTGAGCAATGTCTTCAAGCATAATACTTCTTTACCGCATCAGAATTGATTGGGTGTCGAAGTTCCTCTCCATCCATATTAGTGAGGATAAATGCCCCTCCTGAGAAAGCTCGTTTGACCACAAAGGGTCCTTCGTAGTTTGCTGCCCATTTTCCAATTTTATCCTTTTGGGCTGGAAGCACTTTCTTTATCACTAGATCCCCTTCTTGATAAGTATGAGGGTGGACCTTTTTATCATAAGCCCTTTTGATCTTCTTTTGATAGGCTTGTCCATGACATATAGCATTCAGTCGTTTTTCATCGATAAGGTTTAATTGATCGTATCGACTTTGAACCCATTCGGCTTCTGTTAATTTTGCTTCCATTATAATTCGCAAGGAAGGTATTTCGACCTCTATTGGTAGTACGACCTCCATACCATATACAAGGGAGAATGGAGTAGCTCCTATTGAGGTCCGTACAGACGTTCGATAACCATGAAGAGCAAAAGGTAACATTTCGTGTCAATCCTTATAGGTCTTAACCATCTTTTGAACGATCTTTTTGAAGTTTTTATTGGCCGCCTCTACTGCGCCATTCATTTTGGGACGATAAGGAGGGGAATTATGGTGTTGAATTTTGAAGTCCTGGCATAGTTCTTTCATCATCTTATTATTCAAGTTGGTTCCATTATTAGTAATAAGACGATGCGGGATGCCATATCGACATATAATATTTCTCTTGACAAAAGTAGTCACTACCTTTTTAGTCACATGTGCATAAGATGCAACTTCTACCCATTTGGTGAAGTAATCGATAGCCACCAAAATGAAATGATGACCATTGGATGCTTTAGGCTCAATGGGTCTGATAACATCTATGCCCCACATAGCAAATGCCCAAGGTATAGCCATAACATTGAGAGGTATTGGTGGAACATCACTACTACAAATAAAGCTTTCAACGTCAGTTCTGGAAGGCTTTCAACGTCGGTTGTTGAACCGACGTTGTATCAGGCGACGTTGAAAGTCGTAACTTTCAACGTCGGTTCTAATAAACCGACGTTGAAAGTATGATTTTTTAAATTAATAATTTTTATTTATTTACAACCCCTTTACCCCCTTTTATTTATCTAGAAGTCTCCCTCTCTTTATATTATATTTTTATGGTCCTCCATCTCTTTATATTATATTTTTTAGAAGTTTATTAATTTTTTAAGAGAATTGTCATTGGCGAGGATACTGAACCCAGTACTTTAGAGTTGGAGGCTGATACTCCAACCACTAAACTACTAGAATTTTCCGATAATAACTTACAAATAAATTATATTTATATACAAATAAATATATATCCGTGTAAATATATAAATATATAAATACAAATATATTTATATATTTTGATATATTTATATAGTTATATATTTATATGTTGGATGTGAGGGCACACTCGAAAGTGAAAATGTGTGTCGAGTGGGTTTTCAAAATTTGATGCTAAATTTGTGAGCAGGTATATTTATATGAGTTTGTAATTTAATGACGTAATATAATCTTTATAATTTTATTTATATAATGATATAAAATAAAGTTGGGAAACGCGTTATTTTCTCTCAAGCAAAAAATACCAATTTTCGCTCAAGCGAGACTTGAGTAAGTGAATTTCCGTGAGCTTTAACATATTTTCACTCAAGCAAGAGTCAATCACACTTTCACCCTCGATCGAAAAATACCAATATAATTTATTTGTAAGTTATTATCAAAAAAATATAGTAGTTTAGTGGTTGGGATATTAACTTTCAACCCTAAAATACTGGGTTCAAATGCTATCGATGACAATTCATTAACTTAAGAGAATTTTTGGCTGAAAATAAAAATAAAAATACTTTCCAAAAAATATATACAAATAAATATATATTTACATGGATATATATTTATTTGTATATAAATATAATTTATTTGTAAGTTATTATCGGAAAATTCTAGTAGCTTAGTGGTTGGAGTATCGGCCTCCAATGGGTTCGAATCTTGCCAATGACAATTTTCAAATTTAAGTGAGTTTTTGGGTGGAAAAAAAAATAAAAAAAGGACTTTCCACATCGGTTCATATGGGAACCGACGTGGAAAGTGTCAATAAGTAAAAAAAAATACTTTCAACGTCGGTTTATATGGGAACCGACGTAGAAAGTACTTTCTACGTCGGTTGACTAAGAACCGACGTAGAATGTGTTTACTATTCAACTTTCAACGTCGTCTCGTCTGGGAACCGACGTGGAAAGTACTTTCTACGTCGTCTCAGCTATAACCGATGTTAAATGACGACGTAGAAAGTATATTTTGTAGTAGTGCATGTACATTGTCCGCATGTACCTGGCACTTGTGACATTTTCTGGCATACTGATGACAGTCTTTTTCCATTGTGGACCAAAAATATCCTGCCCTGAGGATTTTTCTAGCCATGATATGCCCTAGTGCATGAGTCCCGAAGATTCCCAAATGTATTTCTTTAACCAACGTCTGGGCTTCTTCGAGATTGACGCATCTTAACAAAGTAGAATCAAAATTCTTTTTATAAAGGGTTTCTCCTATCAACATAAACCCTATGGCCCTTTTCCGAATGATCCTTTTATCATCGTCACTGATTCCCTCGGGGTATTCACCCTTTGTCAAGTATCCCCTTATGTCATAATACCAAGGGGTTTTATCTTTTTCACTGTCCACCGTCATACAAAAGGATTGTTTGTCGTGCCTTTTGACTTGGATGATGGGCATCTCATGTTCTTGTCCTAATGCGAACATGGATGACAATGTTGCAAGTGCATCTGCAATCTGGTTATCTTCCCAAGGGATGTACTCAAAACTAACGTTTTCCATTTTTGAAGTCATATTACGGATGTGCTCCAGATAAGGGATTAATTTGGAATTTCTAGTTTCCCATTCACCTTTGAGTTGGTAAATGACAAGGGATGATTCACCGAATACTTTGAGTATAGTCACCCCATGATCTAGAGTTGCTTGAATACCTAGAGCACATGCTTCATATTCCGCCATATTGTTCGTGCAATCGAAGTTTAGCTTGGCTGTTACCGGGATATACTTCTTTTCGGGAGATATTAAAATAGCTCCGATCCCATGTCCAAGTAAGTTTGAAGTTCCATCGAAAAACATAATCCACTTATTATTTTCAAGTTCTTCATGTTGGATGTGCATTATGTGCTCATCTGGAAAATCATCTTGGAGGGATTGATATCCGTCAGTTGGTCCATGTGCCAAGTAATCTGCTAAAGGACTACCTTTGATAGCTTTCTGGGTGAAATAAACAATGTTGAATTCTGAAAGGAGAACCTGCCACCTGGCTATCCTTCAGGTCAAAACAGGTTTTTTAAACAGGTATTTGATTGGATCCATTTTGGAAATTAACCAAGTCGTATGTCTAACCATATATTGTCGAAGACGCTGAGTTGCCCACACCAATGCACAACATGTTTTTTCGAGTGGTGTATAACGGGTCTCATAGTTTAGAAATTTCTTACTGAGGTAATATATGACTTGTTAATTCTTACCTGTATCATCTTGTTGACCGACCACACATCCCATGGACTCGTCGAGTACTGAAAGGTAAAGAATCAGGGGTTTTCCTTCCACAGGTGGTACCAACATTGGGGGATTGGTTAGGCACATTTTGATCTTTTCAAAAGCTTGTTGACACTCATCATTCTAAACTTTCGGTTGATTTTTACGCAACAACTTGAAAATGGGTGTACACTTGTCTGTTAATTGCGCAATGAACCGTGCAATATAGTTTATTCGGCCAAGAAACCCTCTGACTTCTTTTTCTGTTCTTGGTGGGGGCATTTCCAAAATTGCCTTTGTTTTATCAGGGTCTACCTCAATTCCTTTTTTACTGACAATGAACCCAAGGAGTTTACCCGACCGTACTCCGAACATACATTTAGCCGGATTAAGCTTGATCTGGTATTTTCGAAGTCGATTGAATAACTTCTTCAAGTATTGGAGGTGGTCCATCTCATTTTTGGACTTGGCAATCATATCATCCACATATACTTCAATTTCTTTGTGGATCATGTCGTGAAATAATGTTACCATAGCCCTTTGATAAGTAGCTCCTGCAGTCTTGAGTCCAAAAGGCATTACTCTATAACAGAATGTACCCCACGGCGTAATGCAGGAAGTTTTTTCTCTATCTTGAACAACCAATTTAATTTGGTTATACCCTGCATATCCATCCATGAAAGAATAGAGAGTATTCATAGCGGTGTGATCTACCAACATATCAATATGTGGTAAGGGAAAATCATCTTTTGGACTTGCACGATTTAAGTCCCTGTAATCTACGCATACTCTGATTTTTCCATTTTTCTTTATAACTGGCACAATATTTGCCAACCATTCAGGGTATTTGGACACGATCAAAAAATTGGCATCCAACTATTTTTCTACTTCCTCTTTAATTTTCATGGACCATTCGGGCTTTACTCTTCTGAGCTTCTGCTTAACTGGCCGAAATCCCTCTTTTAGTGGTAATCTATGCTCCACTATACTTTTATCAATTCCAGGAACATCATGGTAGGACCATGTGAACACGTCCACATACTCTCTTAATAATTGTATCAACCTTTCTCTGACATCATCATCAATTTGGGTACTAATATTTACTTCCTTCTTATTATCTCCTTGTCCCAAATTGATGGCCTCAGTTTTTTCCTGATGGGGCTGTATTGATTGAGCTTCTTTTTGCAACAGTCTTTGCATCTCCGGGGAAATGGTCCCCTCCTCACTGGTTGACTCAATCCATTCGTCTTCGGCTTTCGGATCTTCCAGAGAGTTTTCAATCGCAGACATGACTGTATGGTTATGCTTTGTTTTAGATTTCTTTATTAAATGTGGGAGAGGGAAAAGAATGAAAGAGAATATGAATATTATGAAAAATGCCTCGTTGAATTGATAGAAGGAAATATTTACAAAGCCCATTTTAATAAAAAATCTCGTGATCATGGGCGAGGATCACGAGAGATACATCGGAAGCTTTTATTATTTTTATTATTATTATTTTTATATATTTTTTAAGAAATGAAAAAATTGATGAGCTCTAATTTGCTGATCTTCCTTATCCCATCTTTTATTCGGGCTTAGATAGAGGTTGGTCATCCACTTTTGGAGTAGATGCGTCAAAGATAATCCACCCTGCATCTACTAAATCCTGGACCTTATGCTTTAAGGCCAAACAGTTATCTATGGAGTGTCCCAGAGCGTCCGAATGATAATTACATTTTTCGTTTGGCTTATACCATTCTGGATATGGTGGCTCTATTTTCTTGGGAGGGATGCGTGCGAGGAGTTTGGCATCTAACAATTTTAAAAGCAGACTTCCATAAGAGATGGGTATTGGAGTGAATTTTCTTTTTGGTCTACGTGACTTGGTCTGCTGCGAGGAGGAAGAAGGAGTGGCAAAGTTGATTGCATTTACGATTTCTTCCTTCTTTTTTCCAAAGCCCTTTTTAACATTTGGGGTGGAGGAATTGGAGGAAGTATGTTGTGCAATTCTTCCACTCTTCAATCCTTGCTCCACTCTTTCTCCTATAATTACCACATCCGCAAAAAGTGTTGATGTGTTCCCTATCATTTTGTCATAGTAGGGACCAGTCAGAGATTTGATAAACATGGATGTGGTTTCTTTGTCGGATAGAGGAGGTTTTACTTGGGCTGCCAATTCCCTCCATCGTTGGGCATACACTTTGAAAGATTCGTCGTTTTTCTTGCTTAGTAATTGTAAATCTGCTCTCTCTGGGGTCAGATCAATATTGTATTTATAACGACGAAGAAAAGCATCCGCCAGATGTCTCCAGGTCTAGACTTGCCCTCCTTCTAATTGCATATACCAGTTTAAGGCTGACTCAACCAAGCTCTCCTGAAAGCAATGGATCAGGAGTTTCTCATTATCAGCATATGCAGCCATCTTACGGCAGTACATTGTGAGATGGCTTTTGGGGCAAGTTATTCCCACGTATTTTGGGAAGTCCGGAGTCTTGAATTTGTTGGGGAATTAGATGTTTTTAACGAGGCACATATCAGCTGCCTCTTTAAAATCGAAGTTATGCCCTTCCATGGCTCTCAACCTCTCCTCAAGGACAGTAATTTGTTGTTTTGATATTTCTGGAGTATGAATATGTACTGCCCTTGTGTCAGATTGGGCGTGTTCAACATTAGGTTCCTCTTCCTCTTCTTGGTGAGAGGCTTGTCCACTCTGAGGACCCTCCTTATGGAGACTTTGCTGATGTATCATTTCCATCATTTGAGCCATTTGATCTTTCAACGTATGAAGCTCAGTAGTGAGCTTTCGGTTTTGCTCTTCTAATTGCTCCATCTATTTATCTTTTTGAGCACGAGTGAGGACGAGCGGAAGACCAGCCACTTTCTAAATGATTTTAAAGATTTTTTATTATAGCTTTTTATTTCAAATGATTAGTGCAAGATAGACATTCCTTGACAATAGCTTTGATATCTTTTTAAAAGCCATGCTTTTAAAAAGTACCTTTGGTATGATGACTTCCTTTGTTCAAAAGGTTACCAACATATTTTAGCACGTTCGTATTTCTTTTTTAAGGAAGTTACAGACATGTTTCTTGCTTTTGTCTTAACAATATCTATTTATTTCCTAGAATGAATATGTTTATGTATGAGAGATTTTATTATAATGATGTTTATGCGTATTTTTCTTAATGCATTTATTTTCTCTCATAGTTTTACCACTTATTGGATGATGTGGTATGGATGATATGACTTTGTCAAAAATCTTTTTATTGTAAAAGGTATTTTTATGGCTTTGAATTGTTTTTTTATATTTTTTTTATAACCCTTTATCTCTTCTGTTGGTCAACGTGGCTACTTAGCTTACAAAGAACCTGAAATCAGGCTAGTTTAAATGAAGACTATCCGAGATAAAGTTGGTCTATTCTTATCATTTTTATGGTTTTTTTGAATTTTGTTATTTTTTGGTCTATTGTATGATTACCCTATGCCAATGCATCAATACAAATGCAGCAAACAAATGCACACATAAGTCATTCATCCACGAGCATAACCACTGATCGATGTCGTACTCGGTCAAATAATTAAAACAGATAAATGTAGTACTAGGAAGCTTTCCTAGGTCGTCTCCCAAAGACCACAAATTTCTATCAAAGCTTATCAATTTTTAAAATTAGAACAGTAACAAGAAAAAGGGAGTTTTTCAAAATTAAAATATTAGATGAAATAGAACAAAAGCAGATTATAAAAATGCGTATTAAAAACAGATTAAAATGCAATTGATTTCCTGATTCTAATGCAGTGTCATTTATCTTAGATTACGAAATTAATTCGAAATTAACCAACTAAGCGAAGATAAATCCCAAATTATATTCTAATTCGAAATTAATCAACTAAGCGAAGATTAATCTCAAATTAGCTTTAACCCTTGTTCCAATATGAAATTAACCAACTAAGCGAAGATTAATCCCAAATTTTCCTTAACCCTTATTCCAACATGAAATTAACCAACTAAGCGAAGATTAACCCCAAATTATCCTTATACAATTAAGCATTGCATACATCACATAATCTCATTTCTAACACAGAATTAAGCAAACTGTGATATTAGTTTCGGTTTATTAAGCATAAACAGATTATAATTCAACACTAAGATTAGAAGATGAAGAGTTAAGAGAGAAACAAAATGAAATTGAAGAATAAAACCTCAAAGATCTACTTGCATTCTTCTCAGAAAATCAATACAAAGATTTAGCTATCCATGGAAAGTTGAAAACGCAATAGAAGAAACATAATTAAAATCAAAACAAGAATTTTAAAAAAATGACAGAAGAGTAAACAAACTTGAATATAAATTGCAGAAGATGAAAGGTGGAAGTGTGGTGGTTGCGTAGTCCTTGTGTGATGTGTCTTCGGTGATGTGTGATGCGCCTCTCTTATATAAATAACGCTAACCCTAATCTTAATCTAGGTTTGGGCCTAACTGATCCACAAAACACATCACAAGTTGGTTTCAGTCAGGTATGTGAACTTCAAACACGTGCAGTATTTGCAATACTTATCCAAATTAAGCGATTTTGGTGTCCTTTGAAAGCCATTTGAGGTAGCTTTAAAACGCCACTATTTCTACTATTTTCGGAGGTCTAATGAATTTAGGATACTTAAATTACTGAAACATGTCCATTGGGCCGGCCTAGTGTGCTTGACCCGTTTTGGATAATTCATGTAAAATCCAATTTAGATTCGAATTGAATGATTTTGGACCTTATGGAAGGCTGAATGTGTCCAATTTATAATGCTTTTAGAATAATGATTTTTGGAGATCTGTAGAAAAAATGATAAATAAAACAGTGAACTAATGTTAGTACTCATATTGAATAAAATATGACATTTGACCCAAATTTTCAAGCCCAAAATTGTTTTAAACTGTAATATGGTATCTGCCCAATCTTTTAGGCCCAAAATTGCTTTAACAATCCTAAAATTAATAATGAGGAAAAATTAGATCAAATAGATTCAAATTAATTAAAATCTAAATTATTGGCCCGATGAAGCCAATTAGTAAAAATTCACTAATAATAGAAAGTTAAGCCCAAAACACTAATTAAGATAAGTACATAAAGATAAGAAAATGCGGGAAAATAATGGCTCATCAAATTCCCCCACACTTAGCCTTTTGCACTCCCGGGCAAAATCAAGAAGCAAAGCAAGGAGCAATTCCAAAGACATCGAAGAGAGTGACACAACAAAAAGGAGCAAGAACAAGAAGACACACAAAACACAAACAAATTTACACAATCCTTAATGAATCCTGGGAAAAGAAAGGAGTAGACAACATCCAACACACAAAGAGTAAGAGAAACTAGATACTCATGGAAATCATCCAAGCATTTCAAAACCTGGCAAGAGGTCAATCAGGTCAAAAGGTGAATCAAAGTGACAAAACCTCACAAAATGCACTGTATCTCTCGTGTGTCTAGGCTACTATATACTCTCAAAATACTCAAGAAAAGCAAACAACAGATAGACTTGGCAAGCCTCTAAACTCAACACCCAACGCACATGCACAAAAAGATCAAAAGGTCTTTTCAGGTTGTAATGAGGGTAGGGACAAGGTAGAGGATATCATATGGGATAAGTAGTTGTGAACCAAAGGAACTAGAGGAGCAAGTAAAAAATAAGCATAAGATGCATGCCCAAAATCCTCTAATATCAAACCTCCACTACTGCCTTTGCCTCAACCACAACTTTCCTTTCTTCTTCTCTTTTTTTTTTTGTTTTAATATATCTTTTTTTTTTTCAACTACATGAAATACACTGAAAGGAAAACACAAAAACTGTACAACAGAGATAACCAACTAGCCAGTACATCATCCAATGAAATACAAAATGCACCCCCACACTTATTTAATAACTTATTCCCAAAACAATTCCTAAGGTTAAGGTAATCATGGTTTTTCACTTAAGGCTTTTAATGAGCTTCAAAAGAAATAAAGGGAAACATAGGTTCAAAGGGGCTATCAAAGGAATTAATTCAAGGTAGGCTCATTTGGCTAGAGGCTAATCAGAACAAAAATGCCTTAATCATCTCCAAACATGCATGTGAATCAAGAAGGATCAATCAGAGTCAAGCCAAGGCCACTGCGCAAGCAATCAAGAGGCATAACACTCAAGAAAGAACAGGTAGTGGCTCAATTCCTCACAAAGGGTAAGATTGTCGCCTTCAATTCAACCTCTCAAACATCGTAACCAACTTGACAAGCAGAGAAAAATAGGGATTTCAATCCAAAAAGCATAAAGCAACTCCTATCCAAGAGTGAAGAAAGTGCCCGAAACCTAAACAAAACCCAGAGATCCAAAAGAAACATGCAAACTGTACACAAAACACGAACCTGAAATACAAAGAAAACTAAAAATCCTAAACAAAGAACAGTCTCCCCCACACTTAAACTACAAATTGTTCCAATGTAGCATAAGATCAAGTCAAGTAATCAAATCACCAATTGGACAAGTGCAATAAAAGTAAAGAGAAGGAAAAAGATAACTCCCTAAGTCATGGTGGAAGGTAAGTGGGATCAATCAGGGATATCTCCTCCACAACTACATCCACTAGAGAAGGATTGCTGAGGAATGGTTTTAGTCGATGGCCATTAACCTTGAAGCTCTTTTCTGTGGATTCACTTTTAATTTCAACTGCACCATAAGGATAAACATTAGTAACAATAAAAGGTCCAATCCACTTTAAACGTAACTTACCACCCATGAGACCCAATCTGGAATTGTACAATATCACTTGCTGACCAACAAAAAACTCCTTCCTAGCTATGGAGCTATCATGAAATCTCTTAGTTTTCTCTTTGTAGAACATGGAGTTCTCATAAGCTTCCAAACGGATCTCATCCAATTCATTTATCTATAGCTTCCTCTCCTCTCCAGCTTCATCAAGTGAGAAGTTGCATGATTTCACAGCCCAATATGCTCGGTGCTCTATCTCCACTGGTAGGTGGCATGGCTTACCAAAGACAACTCAATAGGGAGACATCCCTATAGGTGCCTTGTAAGCAATCATATGCGCCCAAAGAGCATCCTCCAGTCTGTTGCTCCAATCCTTTCTGTTAGGCTGAACAATCTTCTCTAAAATCCTCGTTATCTCCCTATTTGAGATTTCAGCCTGCCCATTAGTTTGGGGGTGGTAAGGTGTAGAGACTTTGTGAACAACCCCATACTTCTTGAGCAAGGCCTGCATGGACCTATTACAGAAATGGGTGCCTTAATCACTAACAATTGCTCTGGGTACTCCAAATCTGCTAAAGATGTTAGATCTAACAAAGTCCACAACAACCCGAGCATCATTAGTCCTGGTGGCTTTGGCTTCCACCCATTTTGAAACATAATCAACAGCAAGGAGAATATAATAAAAACCAAAAGAAATAGGGAAGGGACCCATGAAATCGATACCCCAGACATCAAACACCTCACAAAACAACATGGGTTGTTGGGGCATCTGTTGTCTCCATGTAAGGGACCCTCCTGCTCTCTGACACTGCTCACATGTGCTGCAAATTCTCAACGCATCCTTGAAGATGGTGGGCCAATAGAAACCACAGTCAAGCACCTTGCGAGCTGTCCTCTGAATGCCAAGATGACCACCGGTTGCAGAAGAATGAAAAAATTGCAGGACCGAGTCAATCTCATGGTCTGGAATGCATCTCCTGGTAACCTGATCACTACACAACTTCCACAAATACGGGTCATCCCAAATATAATACTTAGCATCACTCTTAAGTTTATCACATTGAGCTCTGGATGCTAAGGGAGGAAAAACAGAAGCTACAAGATAATTAACAATTTTTGCAAACCAAGGTGTTGGAAAAGAAGCAGAAAGTGCAAACAAACCCTCGTCGGGAAAGTCATCCCGGATTGGTGAAGCATCATCAGCACACCTCTCTATTATGCTCAAATGGTTTGCAACCAAATTTTGTGCTCCACTCCTATCACGGATCTCCAAATCAAATTCTTGGACCCAGAGCATCCACCTTATCAATCGAGACTTTGACTCAGCCTTCTTTAGTAGGTACTTCAAAGCTGCATGGTGAGTGAACACAATAACACGAGAACCAAGCAAATATGATCTAAATTTATCAAGAGCAAACACAATGGCAAGAAGCTCTTTCTCAGTGGTGGTATAGTTTGTTTGGGCAGCATCTAAAGTCCTGGAAGCATAATATATTACCCGAGGCAGCTTATCAACTCTCTGTGCTAGGACAGCCCCCAATGCATAATTAGATGCATCACACATCAACTCAAATGGGACTGTCCAGATCAGGTGCCCGGATGATAGGAGTGGTGGTCAATGCTTCCTTGAGGCGGTCAAATTCCTTTTGCACTTGTCATCAAAATCAAATTCAATATCTTTCGAAGCGATTGGATAGTGGAAGGGCCTTCTTACTCGAAGTATCTAATGAACCGCCTGTAGAAACCTGCATGGCCAAGAAAATATCGAACCTCTCGCACGCAAGAGGGGTAAGGCAATTGTGAAATGATAGAGATTTTTGCAGGATCCACTTCTATGCCCTTACTAGAAATAATATGCCCTAAAACTATACCCTGTTCTACCATGAAGTGACATTTTTCAAAATTCAGAACAAGATTAATTTCAATGCATCTATTAAGCACTCTATCCAAATTATCTAAGCATGCATCAAACGAGGATCCATACATGTTAGAATCGCGCAGCAGAATGTTCGCGTGGTCGGACAAAAACCAAGAGGGGGGTGAATCGGTTTCTTAACAAAAATTAGGTTTTCAAAATTTTCCCCAAATTTTACCGATTAAAAACTGTGTAAATGTAAATAGAGTAGAGATAGAATCTTACATAGGAGATTTATACTGGTTCAGATCAAAAGACCCTACGTCCAGTTGCTAATCACTCAAACAGAGGATTAATGCTGTCACTATGATCAAAGTTGTTACAAACAAATTACAATGGAAAAGATAAAGAAAAGAAAACACCTCTCTTGAAATCCACAAGAGATGAAGAACAACTTTCCCCAGAGACGGCACAACACACAATCCACTAAGAACTCCACTTAGTGATTCTTATCGCTTCTAGCCCACACCAGGTTCCAAAAGCCCCTTTTTCTTGCAACAAACAGATCTCTGGCACTCACAGCACTTAACTTTTGTATGAAAAAGGTTGTTCTTCTTTTTTGAGTGCCATAGAGAAGCTTAAGTAGAGAAATTAGGGTTTGGGAATTGGGATTTTCGAAACTAGGGTTCTTGGAAATAGGGTTTTCGAAAATAGGGTTGATTTGAAGTTAAAAATCAAAATCTGACTGAAATAATCGATTAAATGAAGTGTTAATCGATTATTACAGAGCCAAAATCAACAAAACCCCAAAACTCTCTGTTTTAATCGATTAAAAGACCTGTTAATCGATTAACAGGTTTGTTAATCGATTAATAGGGGTGTTAATCGATTAAACCGAGTGAGCAGATGCGAAAAATGGTTTTTCTCACTTGTTTTAATAAATTATTTCACCAATTAATCGATTAAAGCCGAGCCACTTTGATAAATTTGAGCTTTTTGAAGCTTCTAAGGTGCAGACTATGTACCGGCTATCTCAAACTCTAATATTACGAGACTCAATCTAATCAAAACAGAGTTATTACACTATAGAACAAGTCTTCAACTCTCTAAGTCTTGAGTTCTTGAATCATCATCAAAATCAACAAGCTTCATGTCCATCAAGTTCAACATCAAGTCCTTGAATGTTTCAACAATCTCCCCTTTTTTATGATGATCAAAATTATCTTTTAAAGCCTTGTAATAACCTGTTTTATCTGTCATACTAACAAACACATTAAGCATACCAGATAATATTTAAAAAAACAATCATATTAGGCTTTAAATATTTTCTCCCGCTATTTTGATTAGAATAAAAAATAATTCTTCTATGACAAACATAAGAGCTCCCCCTCAAAATATGCATAACTTAGAGAAAACTCCCCCTCAATCAAAGAAAAAACAGAACACCACATTTTATTTCAGAGATAAGCATTCATTACAAAATAAGAAAAATTACAAATTTAAAATTCTTCACTATCATCACTATGAAAGTGTGCATCAAATTGAAGCACTTGTTGGATTTGATGAAGACATATAGTTTATAGAGTTTAGTTTGTGGGTGTGTAGGTGAATAGGTTATTAGTTTAGAATTTAATCTCTTGATAGTTCAATAGATCTTATGATAAGCGCCTTTAAATGATGCATCTCATTGAACTTATTTTACTACATGAAAAACCAACCTTTTAGCATTAAAAGAACAAACTGAGTTTTTCAATCTGTTAAAAAGAAATTTCAATCTCTTAAAATCACTTAAAATAGGAATGTTCATATGCTGTCAAAATTTTAATTGATTGAATCGCAGAATCAACAGGTTAAAAGGTTCTTAATGATTTTTTCATATTAAAGGCTTCGTAATTTTAATCTGTTGAAATCAAGTTCAATCTGTTGAAATAGAGAGATGTTATTTTTCACTTTGAAGCATCACAGGATTTCAATCTGTTGAAATTTATTTTAATTTGTTGAAATAGAGAGATTATTTTTTCATTCGAAAGTATCACAGGATTTCAATCTGTTGAAATATATTTTAATCTATTGAAACAGAGAGCTACCATTTTTTCTAAACTGTTTCAATCCATTGAAAACTCGAATCAACCGATTGAATTAAGTTTTGAATGAAATCAATCGATTGAAATGTCGTTTTAATCGATTGAAAAATATTATGATCGATCACAACTTAATTTCGATCGATCATATCAGGTTCTGATCGATCACAACTCAATTCTGATCGATCATATCTTGTTCTGATCTGTCATAAAACTATTATGATCGGTCATCTGCGACTCCAAGGTTTTTTTTATTATTTGAATCTATCAGACTTCTCTCTTTTACTCTATAAATACAGTTTTGATTTCTCTTTGAAATATACAATTTGGAAAACAATTGAAAGCAATCTTAGAGCTCTCATATACGTGCCTTTCTTTGTGCATTCATAAACTTTTCATATCATAAGGCATTTAGATCAATATTGTTGAAAGATCATCAAAGAGAGAAAGTTCTGAGTTAGAATTGCTTTTGGACTTCTATAGTGTTAAAGCTGCAGTCCAGGTTTATTCTTTTCATTTACTTGTATAAAGTGTGATTGTGTAGATTGGATTTGAATCTGCACTGGTTACAGTAACTGGATTTGGTTACTGGTTGGTTATTCAAGAGTCTATCTTGTGCGTTTGTGAGATAGGTCTTGGGGTAGATTGGTGTATATCTACTGGTTGTACTTTTCACTTGGAATTAGTGGAACTTGGCAGATTTGTCAAGAACTGGATGTAGCTCTGGGAAAGAGTGAACCAGTATAAACTTTTGTGTTGTATTTCTGCTTTCATCTCTTTTATTTCTTGTCTATATTCTTGCTTTGATTAAAACTAAATCTACCTAATAAAAGAATTGAATAAAGATAATTCATTCTTCCAAGAGAAAGTGTGTTTGGCGAAAAAGATTTCTAAAGTTCAATTCACCCCCCCTCTTGAACTCAACCATTAATTCTTACAATTGGTACCAGAGCTGGTTCTTGTAAGTTACTCAAGAATTCGGTCCAAAGGTTTAAATGGCTGAGGGAAAGATGACTTTTTCGGAAGGAGCCTCTATTAATAGGCCTCCTCTATTTGCTGGTGTGATTTATTCTTTCTGGAAGGTTAGAATGAAAATCTTTGTTGAATCTCTTGATAGGGGTATTTGGGATACAATTGTTAATGGGTCTTTCAGCCAACTCATACAGTAGATGGTAAAATTGTTGAAAAAAATTGGCCTGAATTAACTGATGCAGAAAATAAGAAAGTGCAATATGATTATACTGCTAAGAACATTATTACCTCTGCTTTAAATCTTGATGAGTTTTTCAGGGTGTCTCAATGTGCCTCTGCCAAAGAAATGTGGGAAATTCTAGAGGTCACTCATGAGGGTACATCTAACGTGAAAAGGGCAAGAAAGCATGAATTAATTAGAGACTATGAATTGTTCAAAATGCAGCAAGGTGAAACCATTGCAGATGTGCAGAAAAGATTCACGCATATAGTCAATCATCTAATCGGGCTAGGAAAGACTTTTGACAAGGAAGAGTTAAACATCAAAATCTTGAAATGTTTGGACAGAACTTGGCAACGAAAGGTGACAGCTATATCAGAATCAAGAGACTTAACTGAAATGACTACTGCATCATTATTTGGTAAGCTAAGGGAACATGAGTTGGAGATCAATCGGTTTAAAGAACAAGAAAATGCAGAGAAGAAAAGCGAAACATTGTTCTCAAGACGATTGAAGAAAATAGTGAGTCCGAAGAAGATGAATCCGAGAATCGACTCGTTAGTTAAGAAATTTGGGAAGTTTCTTAGAAAGAAGAACGAACCGGCCAGGTTAAAAGGTACACTCGACAAAAGAACTGAATCTACTCAAAATAATTTTACTTGTTATTCTTGTGGTAAGTAGGGACACATAAGGAGTGAATGTCCAGAGAAATCCAGGAATCAAAACAAGAAAGAGTTAAAGTACAAAGGGAAAAAGTCCTACATAGCTTGGCAAGACGATGATTCATCCTCCAGTTCTGCATCCGAAGGTGAAGAAGTGAATATATGCTTAATGGCTGGCTGTGAATCCTCTTCATCGCATGTAAGTTCAACCCCCACAAAAAATGAAATGAATTACAACACATTACTAAATTCTTTCAATGAAATGCATAATGAAGCTAGAAATTTATCTCATACAAATAATCGGTTAAAAGGACTAAATAACTGGTTAGAAAATAGGGTTAAAGTTCTGGAAAAAGAGTTATTAGAAAGCAAAACAAATATGGAACATCTTGAAATAATATACAATAATTCATCTGCTGATAATGTTGCTGGTAACAACAGTTGTGAAAAGTGTATCTTTCTACAGAATAAGGTTGAGTACTTGATTAAAACTTTGTCTAAGTTTACTCAAGGTAAAGAAAATTTAGATACACTTCTTGGGTCCCAAAACTGTGTTTTTGATCATACTGGAGTTGGGTACAAACCTAAGGTTGCGGTTAAAACTAAAAAGTATTTGAACTTCTTTTCTTTTAGAAAAGCAACATCATCTCCCTTCTCATCCTGTCATTACTGTATGAAAAAAGGGCATACTGTAAAATTTTGTCATGCTAGAAAACATTTTGTGCCACAAGGTAAAATGAGATGGGTTCCAAAATATGTTAAATAGAAAATTTGACTCCCAAGGACCCAAAATATTTAAGGGTACCAAATACTTGATGCTTGATCTTTTAGGAACAGCAGCAAGAGTCACTTTGGTACTTGGACAGCGGATGCTCAAGGCATATGACAGGTGATATGTCAAAATTCCAGAAACTGAGATTGAAGAATGGAGGACACGTGACATATGGAGACAACAACAAGGGAAGAATCCTAGGTTCTGGAGATATAGGAGATGGTGAAAACGTGATTATTCACAATGTTCTTCTTGTTGAAGGTCTCAAGCACAACTTAATCAGTATAAGTCAATTATGTAATCTAGGTCACACGGTTATCTTCAAACCAGAAATATGCCTAATTTGTGAGCCAAAATCTGACACGGTAATGTTGGTAGGTAAGAGGTTAAACAACATTTACATGTTAGATATCAAGCATTCATTCTCATCTCAAAGTTGTCTTCTTACTAAAGAAGAAGAATCTTGGTTATGGCATAGAAGGCTTGCACATATTCATCTTAATCATCTTAACAAACTGATTTCTAAAGATTTAGTCTCTGGGCTACCTAAGCTTCAAATTTTGAAAGACAAAATCTGTGAAGCTTGTTTAAAAGGTAAACAAACTAGAAAATCCTTTTCAAACAAAAACATTGTTTCTACTTCTAGACCTTTGGAACTGCTTCACATGGATTTGGTTGGTCCTTCAAGAAATAAAAGCCTAGGTGGTAATTTCTATATCATGGTAATTGTTGATGATTTTTCCATATTTACTTGGACTATTTTTCTAAAAGCCAAATCTGATTCTTTCAAATCTTTTAAAAAGCTTGCCAAGGTTTTACATAATGAGAAAGGCTATTTCATTACATCTATTCAAAGTGACAATGGTGGAGAATTTGTAAATGAAAAATTTGAATTGTGCTGTGAAAAGTATGGCATAAAACACAACTTTTCTTCTCCAAGAACTCCTCAACAGAGTGGTGTTGTGGAAAGAAAGAACAGATCCATTGTGGAACTTTCTAGAACAATGCTTTGTGAAAATGCTTTACCTAAATACTTTTGGGCAGATGCTGTAAACACTGCTTGTCATGTTTTGAATAGAGTGTTGATTAGACCCATTCTTAAGAAAACCCCATATGAACTTTACAAAGGAAAAAACCCAACATAAACTATTTCAGGGTTTTTGGATGTACATGTTTTGTTTTAAACAATGGGAAAGAAAATATTGGCAAGTTTGATGAAAAATCTGATAAAGGGATCTTTCTTGGCTATTCTTCTAACAGTCATGCATATAGAGTCTATAATCTGAGACTAAAATCTGTTGAAGAATCCGTACATGTTGTTTTTAATGAGTCTTCTCGAGTGTTGCAGAATAAAACAACAGGTACTGCAGATGATGACGATTTAACTGATAATTCTTATCAGTTAAAACATCCCAGTGATTTAGATCAGCATATTGTCGAAGAAGGTGATCAGTCAGTTGATCCTACAAAAGCTGATCCACCGAAAAGAATTGCTGAAGAACAGGAAGAGGATATCTTGGATGAGCTTCCTAAAGAATGGACTGTCCCAAGAGATCTTTCTCTAGACAATGTCATTGGACAAATCAATAAGGGAGTATCCACTAGGCATTCTCTTAATCAGTTCTGCAATCATATGGCATTCATTTCACAAATTGAACCTAAAACTGTTAAGGATGCATTAAATGATGAATATTGGGTTAGTGTCATGCATGATGAGCTTAATCAGTTTGAAAGAAATAATGTGTGGGAATTAGTTCCTAAATCCAAAGATATCAACGTAATTGGTTCTAAGTGGGTATTCAAAAACAAATTAGATGAACACGGCATTATTACTAGAAATAAATCTAGGTTGGTAGCCAAAGGATATAATCAACAGGAAGGAATTGATTTTGATGAAACCTTTGCACCAGTAGCTAGACTTGAAGCTGTTAGACTATTATTAGCTTATGCGTGTATTAGTGGTTTCAGATTACTACAGATGGATGTCAAAAGCGCCTTTCTAAATGGACTCATCAATGAAGAAGTCTATGTTGCTCAGCCTCCTGGTTTTGAAAATCACAAGCATCCTGACCATGTCTACAAGTTGAAAAAGGCTCTTTATGGTTTAAAACAAGCTCCTAGACAATGGGATGAGAGGCTAAGTAATTTCTTAATTGATCAAGGCTACAAACGAGGTGAAGTTGACAAAACCTTATTCATTAAGAAATCTGGATCCGACATTATTCCGGTGCAGTGTTTATGTTGATGATATCATTTTTGGTTCTACTAATAATGTCTTGTGTAATAAGTTTGTTAAGGAAATGCAAAGTGAATTTGAGATGTCTATGATGGGAGAATTGAATTTCTTCCTTGGTCTCCAGGTTAAACAATTAAGGAATGGTATCTTTCTAAATCAATCTAAATACTGTAATGAGGTGTTGAAGAAATTTGACATGCATAATTGCAAAGAATCCTCCACACCCATGTCTACTAACTGCTGTCTAGATTTAGATGAAAAAGGAAAATCAGTTGATCAAACTAAATATAGAGGTTTGATTGGATCTCTTCTATATCCGATCGCTAGTAGGCCCGACATTATGTTCGATGTTTGCCTTTGTGCTAGATTTCGTGCAAATCCCAAGGAATCTCATCTCACCGCTGCTAAAAGGATTCTCAAGTACCTTAAAGGAACCATTAATGTTGGACTATGGTATCCTGAAGGTGCCTCTCTTAAACTTGTTGGATTTTCCGATTCTGACTTTGCAGGATGTAGATTGGACAGGAAAAGTACCTCCGGTACATGTCATTTACTCGGGAAGCAGCCTCATATCATGGCACAGAAAAAACAAGCATGTGTAGCTCTTTCAACTCGCTGAAGCCGAATACATTGCAGCTGAGAGTTGTTGTGCTCAAAGTATCTACCTTAAACAACAATTGAAAGATTATGGAGTATTTCTCAACACGGTACCTCTGGTTTGTGATAATACTAGTGCAATTAATCTAACCAAGAATCCTATACAACACTCTAGAACTAAGCATATTGAAATTAGACATCCCTTTATTAGAGAACATGTATATAGGGGTGATTGTGAAATTTTATTCATTGAAACTGAGAAACAATTAGCTGACTTGTTCACCAAACCACTCCCTAGAGATAGACTTAATATGCTTAGAACTGAATTAGGAATTCTGGATATATCTAGTATTGAATAATTGATTCTTTATTATGATACTGTGCTTTTTAATAGGTTGATAACATGTTCAATCGATTAAATTGACTGAAAATTCTGAAATTATGTGTTTTAATCGATTGAAATTGCGAAATAATCTGTTGATTTCCTGATTCTCAATCTCTGTTCATGATGCATTATTAGGTTAATCGATTAAATAAGTTTTTAATCGATTTATTTCACTAACTCTATTGCTCTGCATGCTTTTCTTTTACAAAACAATTGATTAAATCTTCGATTCAATCGATTTAATTCACTTTTGATACTCTGCATGTTTTACTTTTACATATCAATGGATTAAATCTTCGATTCAATCGATTTATTTTACTTGTGGTGATCTGCATCTACATTTGTAATTGAAAATCAATTAATTTTATGGAAAATCAATTGGTTAATTTCTTCTAGGGTTAGTAGTGGATGCGTTGCCTCTAATCACTTACTGCAGATTGTGCTAACAACTTCAACTACTCTCTTAAATGCCATAGTTATCCAATAAAAGCTGAATGGCTGTGATTGGATATCATATGTGAAGGTAATTAAGTAGCACAGTAACAATTCTCTCTCTCTCTACTTTTACCATCTCTGTGCATAAAGCAGAACAACAGTAAATCACTAAAGACAAAATTGACTATTCACGGAAGATGAAGGGTCCAGGTTTTCTCATTTCATTTTAGCATGCAATAGTTGTTCGAAAAGTTCGTACTCTCGCCTTAAAAATATTCTCTCTCTCTCGTTTTTCTGTTCATCTCACAAAAACAACATGTTCAAGCGCACCAAATCCGGGAGGAAGAAGTTCAGCAAAGGAGAATCCTCAGCTGCTGTGCAAGAAATATCAGGAGGAGGGCGCATTGAATCCTGGTTCAATGGGAACCAAGAAAAGATGGACTTGTTTATTCACGAAATGAGCAGAAAACAAATTAATATACCCAAGGTTCTGAAATTTTCGTGGTTGGATGATGAAGGATTCAGAGGTGTTCAGAAACTGCTACAACACCAGAAACTTCAGAAGTTCCTTGAACTCAATGGTAGAATTTATCCTGACCTTATTAAAGTTTTCTTCACTAATCTGTCATTTGAAGGGTCTACACTAAAAACTCAAGTCAAAGGAGTGGAAATAGAAATTACTCCCACTGTCTAGAAAGATGTTGCTGGTCTCAAGGATGAAGGAGTGAAAGTCACTAAAGGATATACCTCTGATGTGGACGAATTCAACAAAGTTCAATACTTTCGCTCGTGTTTGAGAAATAAGCATGACTCTGTGAGTTCCTTCAACACTGGAAAGTTGAAACTTGAAGAAAGAGTTCTTGCATTTTTAGAGGCCTGGTAGCTTACTCCCAGGGGGAGCAATCATGCAGTACTGAATGAAGGGGATTTGGTACTGATGTACTGTATCCATCACAGAATCAGAGTAAACTGGGTATTTGTCATCAATGACCATATGGTCAAAGCAAAAAGTCTAAGTGATTTTAGGTTTCCTTATGCAATCTTGGTCTCTAAATTTCTGACTCATTTTGGTATTGACTTGGAAGGAGAATTGGCTGAAACCATTCGCCCCACAAATGAAGTTAACAACTCCATCCTTCATAAAATGGGATTCATCAAGATTGATGGTGAGTGGATTTCAAAAGAAGAAGATGGGAGAGAAGAAGAAGTCGAAGAAGTCGAAGAAGAAGAAGAAGAGGAAGATGATGAGAATACTGGTGTTCCAAGTGCTGCTGAAGCAAGACCAACAGATCCTATGGAAGATGTCATGGAAGAGTAGTCTCCATTGGAAGTAGATCCTCATGCTCCACAACCTGACCGTGGCACGCCTCTCTCACAGTTTGAAAGGACTATGCTGCATCAGATGAATGAATTACAAACAAATCAAAGGAGGCACATGGTGATGACATTTGCTCTGCAAGCTCGCCAGCATCGACTGTATGAAGACTCCATTGCCAGATTTCAACACATTGATAATCAACTGGAGGATATCTTCAACAGAATTGGAGACCTCCAATTCAATCAGGGTCCCTGGGATGGTGATGAATGAAGTTTCGTTTTAAATGCATTTGTTCACTTGTTTATTTTGGTACCTACGTGGTACTTCTGGACTGTAATTAAAACACTGTTTGATGAAGTCAAATAGGGGGAGAAGTATTTGCTTATAACTGTCACTACACACACATCACAAAATCATATATGTCTCTGTTCTGTTATTTTTTTATGCAGGTGCAGTGGTTATTTGTCTCCATCAAATAGGGGGAGATTGAAGCACCTGTTGGATTTGATGAAGACATATAGTTTATAGAGTTTAGTTTGTGGGTGTGTAGGTGAATAGGTTATTAGTTTAGAATTTAATCTCTTGATAGTTCAATACATCTTGTGATAAGTGCCTTTAAATGATGCATCTCATTGAACTTATTTTACTGCATGAAAAACCAACCTTTTAGCATTAAAAGAACAAACTGAGTTTTTCAATCTGTTAAAAAGAAATTTCAATCTGTTAAAATCACTTAAAATAGGAATGTTCATATGCTGTCAAAATTTTAATTGATTGAATCGCAGAATCAATAGGTTAAAAGGTTCTTAATGATTTTTCCATATTAAAGGTTTCGCAATTTTAATCTGTTGAAATCAAGTTCAATCTGTTGAAACATAGAGATGTTATTTTTCACTTTGAAGCATCACAGGATTTCAATCTGTTGAAATTTATTTTAATCTGTTGAAACAGAGAGATTATTTTTTCATTCGAAAGTATCACAGGATTTCAATCTGTTGAAATATATTTTAATCTATTGAAACAGAGAGCTACCATTTTTTCTAAACTGTTTCAATCCATTGAAAACTCGAATCAACCGATTGAATTAAGTTTTAAATGAAATCAATCGATTGAAATGTCGTTTTAATCGATTGAAAAATATTCTGATCGATCACAACTTAATTCTGATCGATCATATCAGGTTCTGATCGATCATATCTTGTTCTGACCTGTCATAAAACTATTATGATCGGTCATCTGCGACTCCAAGGTATTTTTTATTATTTGAATCTATCAGACTTCTCTCTTTTACTCTATAAATACAGTTTTGATTTCTCTTTGAAATATACAATTTGGAAAACAATTGAAAGCAATCTTAGAGCTCTCATATACGTGCCTTTCTTTGTGCATTCATAAACTTTTCATATCATAAGGCGTTTAGATCAAGATTGTTGAAAGATCATCAAAGAGAGAAAGTTCTGAGTTAGAATTGCTTCTGGACTTCTATAGTGTTAAAGCTGCAGTCCAGGTTTATTCTTTCATTTACTTGTATAAAGTGTGATTGTGTAGATTGGGTTTGAATCTGCACTGGTTACAGTAACTGGATTTGGTTACTGGGTGGTTATTCAAGAGTCTATCTTGTGGGTTTGTGAGATAGGTCTTGGGGTAGATTGGTGTATATCTACTGGTTGTAATTTTCACTTGGAATTAGTGGAACTTGGCAGATTTGTCAAGAACTGGATGTAGCTCTGGGAAAGAGTGAACCAGTATAAACTTTTGTGTTGTATTTCTGCTTGCATCTCTTGTATTTCTTGTCTATATTCTTGCTTTGATTAACACTAAATCTACCTAATAAAAGAATTGAATAAAGATAATTCATTCTTCCAAGAGAAAGTGTGTTTTGCAAAAAAGATTTCTAAAGTTCAATTCACCCCCCCTCTTGAACTCAACCATTAATTCTTACATAAATCTATTTTCTAAACGGCACACTTTATCATCTACATCAGATATATGGCGAATTATTTCCTCATGCCGTACTCCAGAAAGAGTGAAGAATGACTGCATTCTCTGATTCATGTCAGATAACATGTCTTTCATGGATTGTCGGGTTTCATGATGAGTAGAGGAAGTTCCAACACTTTGGATTTTATCAGAGGGAAACTCAGCAGCAGGAGGCATATCTTCATCAGAATCTTCATTATCGACACCTTGGTTTGGAACGTCATCCTTGTGAACATAAATATCGTTGACGCACACCATTTGTAGTTGGATCAATGTGCTGTCTAGCATGCGATTCAAGTTATTCGTTTGTATTGTTTGTTCACCTTCAACATTTACTCCTTTGTATTCAAGAATCCGAGAGACAAGGAGGGCATATGGAATTTTGAAGGTGGGATGGCGTTTGGCTTTTAACATAGTCATGGTGACAAGAACGCCCCAATCTAAAGGCTCATTATTCATTATGGCATGAATAATACGAAGATCAATTGAAGAACATTGAGCATGATTCGTAGCCCGGGGACATAGGATCCAGACAAGTAGATGTAAAATCATGCGTTCCTCCTTCTTCAAAGGTCCAGCAAGAAGGAGACGCCCAATCTCCATGGAGGGATTACGCAGAAAAGAACAGTAAGCTAAGAACTTGTCAAAATCATCTAACTCACCATACACGTTAATAACATCTTCTCTAATTGGAAAGTGGGAAACGTTCTCCCAAATATCATCATCAAGAATAATTGTGACCCCCTTTACTCGAGAGGTAGAAATTTGATCTCTAAATTTGAACCTAGAGTAAAATACCCTAACTAAGTCAGGATAATACATACCTTGCATTTGGATGAAATGGAGAACTCCTTGAATTTCAAGAAGATTAGGAAAGTTGAATCCCCTATTGATGAACTGCTCACCAATAAGGAACTTAGGAGAAATAATAGCACGTTCCTTCCAATAGGACAGAAATTCCTGTCGGCCATCTGCATCAGAGATCCATCCTTCTACAGAATTAGGACGGGGATGAGATGAGGGTGCAGATCTTCTTCTAGTAGGGATTTTTGCATGAGAAGATGAGGCCATTGAAGGATTAAAAGAGTAACAAGAAGATTTAAGAGGATAAGTTAAGTGAGAAGAAGGCAAGATTGATAGAATCAGGCAAGAAAGCTTGATTTCAAGAGATAGAAGTGAGTAGAATTGAAATGGAGGTCCCTATTTATAACCAAGCAAGTCTAACGGTCATATGGAAGTGAATAAGGGTCAAGAGAGCCGTTGGCAACGGCTAGGAATCCAAACTTGCCAGTTTTAATCAATTAAAACCCAAATTAATCGATTAAACCACTTCTAGACCCAAATAATCGATTAATTCGAGTTGTTAATTGATTAAGATTGTTGAAACATTCAAGGACTTGATGTTGAACTTGATGGACATGAAGCTTGTTGATTTTGATGATGATTCAAGAACTCAAGACTTAGAGAGTTGAAGACTTGTTCTATAGTGTAATAACTCTGTTTTGATTAGATTGAGTCTGTAATATTAGAGTTTGAGATAGCCGGTACATAGTCTGCACCTTAGAAGCTTCAAAAAGCTCAAATTTATCAAAGTGGTTCGGCTTTAATCGATTAATTGGTGAAATAATCTATTAAAACAGTGAGAAAAACCATTTTCTATATCTGCTCACTGGTTTAATCGATTAACACCCCTGTTAATCGATTAACAGGTCTTTTAATCGATTAATACAGAGTGTTTTGGGGTTCTGTTGATTTTAGCTCTGTAATAATCGATTAACACTTCATTTAATTGATTATTTCAGTCAGAGTTTGATTTTTAACTTCAAATCAACCCTATTTTCGAAAACCCTATTTCCAAGAACCCTAGTTTCGAAAATCCCAATTTCCAAACCCTAATTTCTCTACTTAAGCTTCTCTATGGCACTCAGAAAAGAAGAACAACCTTTTTCATACAAAAGTTAAGTGTTGTGAGTGCTAGAGAACTATTTGTTGCAAGAAAAAGGGGCTTTTGGAACTTGGTGTGGGCTAGAAGCGATAAGAATCACTAAGTGGAGTTCTTAGTGGATTGTGTGTTGTGCCGTCTCTGGGGAAAGCTGTTCTTCATCTCTTGTGGATTTCAAGAGAGGTGTTTTCTTTTCTTTATCTTTTCCATTGTAATTTGTTTGTAACAACTTTGATCATAGTGACAGCGTTAATCCTCTGTTTGAGTGATTAGCAACTGGACGTAGGGTCTTTTGATCCGAACTAGTATAAATCTCCTGTGTAAGATTCTATGTCTACTCTATTTACATTTACACAGTTTTTAATCGGTAAAATTTGGGGAAAATTTTGAAAACCTAATTTTTGTTAAGAAACCAATTCACCCCCCCCCCCTCATGGTTTTTGTCCGACCACGCGAACATTCCGCTGTGCGATTCTAACAAGTGGTATCAGAGCCACTTTGATAGTCATTCAAACTTTTCGAAAATGGCCAGACAAAATCAAACTTTTGCTGAAGGTGCGCCTATCAATAGATCCCCACTTTTTGCGGGTCAAAATTATCCTTTCTGGAAAGTAAGAATGCAAATCTTTTTAGAGTCTGTTGATAGAGGAGTTTGGGACGCTATTTTAAACGGTCCATATATTCCTAAAGTTACTGAGAACGGTGTTGACGTTCCCAAACCTTTTTCTAGATGGACTGCAGAGGAAAACAGAAAAACACAATTTGACGTTAGGGCTAGAAATATAATTTCATCTACTTTAACCCTTGAAGAGTTTTACAAGATTTCTGTTTGTAAAAGTACTGAGGAGATGTGGGAAATGCTAAGAGTGACCCACGAAGGTACTGACGACGTTAAAAGAGCACGGAAAAATTCCTTAATCCAAGAATACGAAATGTTCCGGATGCAACAAGGTGAAACTATATTCGATGTTCAAAAGCGATTCACTCATATTGTGAACCATCTCACTGGATTAGGTAAAATCTTTGACGTTGATGAATTGAATGTTAAAATTTTAAAATCTTTGGATAGGAAATGGCAACCTAAGGTGACGACCATCTCGGAGTCACAAAACCTTGCCACTATGTCTATGGCGGCGCTCTTTGGAAAACTATGAGAGCATGAGCTAGAGCTTGGAAGGCGAAATGAAGAAGAAGGACAATATCAAAAGAAGAACTTAACCTTCAAAACCGAAATTTCCAAAGGTAAAAATAAAAAGGAAGAAGAAGACTCGGAAAATGAAGAAGAAGAATTGAGTCTTATGATAAAGAAGTTCACCAAATTCATGAAAACAAAAGGAAGGCATCCATTCAAAGGTAAGGGAAAGGTAAGAGAAAGTACTTTCGTAAATATAAAATGTTATGGTTGTGGTGAAGCAGGGCATGTAAAAACCGAATGCCCAAACAAGAAAAATGATGAAAACAAAGGCAAAAAGGTCTTCAAGAAGAAAGCCTATATTGCTTGGGACAACAGTGATTCAAGATCGGAATCAAGTGACTCGGAAGTTGAAGCCAATATTTGCTTAATGGCAAATGACAACATATCTTCCGATTTTGAGGTAAGTGATTCCGACTCATCTTCTAGTGATGATGATAATAACTATGATGAACTGCAAAATGCATATAATGAATTATTTAGTGCCTTTAAGAACTTGAAAAATGAATATAAAGTTGTGAAGAAGAGTTTAAGTAGATCCGAAAAGGAAATTGACTCTTTAAAAATGAAAATCACATGTTTAGAAGAAAAGGAATTATTAGAAACGAAAATTGTATGGGTAGAAAAAGGAACTAGAGCATCTATTGTTAGAAATACATCTCATTCTAAAGTGACATCTAAAGCATGTTTTTATTGTATGAAACAAGGTCACACTTCAAATAAATGTAAAATTAAACATTTTGGTGTTCCTAAAGGTAAATACATTTGGGTTCCTATTGTTAAATAATTTATTTGTCTCTAACCCCAAGGACCCAAAAGTTATGGGGACCTAAGTTTACTATGTTCTTGTTTTGTAGGAAACTTCCAAATCTAAGAAGTCTATGTGGTATCTTGATAGTGGATGCTCAAAGCATATGACCGGTGATAAAACGAAATTTGTGAGTTTCAAAGCTAAAGAACAAGGATATGTAACTTATGGGGACAACAACAAAGGGAAAATTCTTGGAATTGGAAATATAGGTGGTGCAAACACCTTGGAGATTAAGGATGTGCTTCTTGTTTATGGACTAAAGCATAATCTCCTTAGCATAAGTCAACTATGTGACAAAGGATTTAAGGTAATTTTTGAAAGTAAATTTTGCACCATACATTTAATAGATTTCGAAAATGTAGAATTAAAAGGCATTAGGCATAATAACATATATTTGATTGATTTGGATTGTTTACATGATTCTAGCATAACATGTTTAGTTGCTAAGGAAGAGAACCCTTGGTTATGGCATAAGTGAGCAACTCATATAAATATGCATCATTTGAATAAATTGATTTCAAAAGACTTAGTTATTGGTTTGCCTAAGTTAAAATTTGAAAAAGATAGATTGTGTGATGCATGTCAAAAAGGTAAACAAGTAAAATCATCATTTAAATCAAAGAATGTTATTTCCACTTCAAAACCCCTAGAATTATTACATTTATATTCATTTGGACCTTCTAGGATAAAAAGCTTTGGTGGAAATTATTATGGTCTTGTGATTGTTGATGATTACTCTAGGTATACTTGGACATTTTTCCTAACTATGAAAAGTGAAGCCTTTAAAGTCTTTAGAAAATTTGCAAAACAAATTCAAAATGAGAAAGACTTAAGAATTAAAGTCTTAAGAAGTGACCATGGTGGTGAGTTTCAAAATGAAAAGTTTGAAAATTATTGTGAAGAAAATGGAATATTACATAACTTTTCTGCTCCTAGGACTCCCCAACAAAATGGTGTAGTTGAAAGGAAAAATAGGTCATTAGAGGAACATGCTAGAACTATGTTAAATGAATCTAATGTTCCTAAATATTTTTGGGCTGATGCGGTTAATACTGCATGTTATGTTTTAAATAGAATGCTCATTAGGTCAATTATTAAATCTACTCCCTATGAATTGTTTAATGGTAGAAAGCCTAATGTTGCTCATTTGAAAATTTTTGGATGTAAGTGCTTTGTGTTAAATAATGGAAAGGACAACTTAGGAAATTTTGACTCTAAAGCTGATGAGGGCATTTTCTTAGGTTATTCATTAACTAGCAAGGCTTATAGGGTGTTTAATAGAAGAACCTTAAATATTGAAGAATGTATTCATGTTACTTTTGATGAGATTGTAGACCTTGGGGGAAATCCTCTTGAGTCAAATAAAGAACTTGCAGGTGAAGATGAGTATATAAGAGAGACTCTTGATGAAATGTATTTGGAAGAAAATGAGCCTTCTCAAACACCTGAATTAGCAAAAGAATGGCAATCACCAAGAGGACTCTCAATGGACAATATCATTGGTGATATCTCAAAAGGGGTAAGAACTAGAAATATGACTAATTTCTGCATGTCTGTAGCTTTTGTGTCACAGATAGAACCCAAAAATGTTGAGGAAGTGCTTAAAGATGACCAATGGTGCATAGCAATGCAAGATGAACTTAACCAATTTGAAAGGAATCAAGTCTGGGAATTAATCCCAAGAGAAGAATCACATCAAGTTATTGGAACCAAATGGGTGTTTAGGAATAAACTTGATGAAGATGGAAACATAACAAAGAATAAAGCCAGACTTGTTGCCAAAGGCTATTGTCAAGAGGAAGGTATAGATTATGATGAAACTTATGCTCCTGTTGCCAGGTTAGAGGCTATACGCCTACTTCTTGCTTATGCATCTTTGATAAAATTTAAATTATATCAAATGGATGTTAAGAGTGCATTTTTGAATGGTTTTATTAAAGAAGAAGTTTATGTGGAGCAACCCCCTGGATTTGAGGATTTTAGTTATCCTAATCATATTTTGAAATTAAAGAAAGCATTATATGGGTTGAAACAAGCTCCTAGGTCTTGGTATGAAAGGCTAAGTAGTTTCCTAACATCAAATGATTTTTCTAGAGGAAAAAATGATTCTACTCTGTTTATAAAGAAAGTTAAAGGACATATCTTATTGGTCCAGGTATATGTTGATGATATTATTTTTGGATCAACTGATAATTCGTTATGTGTAGAATTTGCTAAGATAATGCAGGGAGAGTTTGAAATGTCTATGATGGGAGAATTGACATTCTTCCTTGGACTTCAAATCAAGCAACTTAAAGATGACATTTTCATCTCTCAAACCAAATATTGCAAAGAGATCCTTAAAAAGTTTGGAATGGACACCTCAAAGGAAGCGAACACACCCATGGAAACTTCATGCTATCTAGACAAGGATGAATCAGGTTTGGAAGTTAATCAATCTATGTATAGAGGTATGATAGGTTCAACTGTTATACTTAACGCAAGTAGACCTCGATATTATGCATTATGTTTGTGTGTGTGCTAGATTTCAAGCTTGTCCAAAAGAATCTCACCTAATTGCAGTAAAACATATTTTAAAATATTTAAAAGGAACTACTTGGTTTTGGTTTATGGTATCCATCTGATGCTTGTACTAGTTTAATAGGATATTCTGATGCTGATTATGGTGGATGCAAAATTGATAGAAAGAGTACTAATGGGACATGTCATTTGTTAGGATCATCTTTAGTATCTTGGCATTCTAAGAAACAGGCATGTGTTGCTTTATCTACCACTGAAGCTGAATATATTGCAGCTGCTAATTATTTTGCTCAAATTCTGTGGATGAAACAACAGTTAGAAGATTATAGTATATTTCTGAATGACATACCTTTGATGTGTGATAATACGAGTGCAATCAATCTCACTAAGAATCCAGTAATGCACTCTAGGACTAAGCATATAGAGATTAGACATCATTTTTTGAGAGATCATATCAGCAAAGGAAACTGTAAAATAGAGTACGTTGATACAAAGCATCAATTAGCAGATATTTTTACTAAGCCTCTACCCAAGGATAGATTCTATGATCTTAGAAGAGACTTAGGGATATTAGAAATAGCTTAAATTTTGCTTTATTTGACAATTTTTGGATGATTATAATGTTATAATTCAGTATGTAGGATGTTCATAAATTATCATGTGTAAAGACCTCAAAATTTTGATGTACTCTCTGGAATAATCGATTAATTGGACTTATAATCGATTATTTGCATCCAAAACACCCAAAACATGACATTCTTCTCTGGAATAATCGATTATTTCACCAATTAATCGATTAAAGCCGAGCATACAATACACAGTGAAATCATCCATAAACACCTCTATACAATTTTCAAGGAAATTTGAAAAGATACTAAGCATACATCGCTGGAAGGTACCAAGGGCATTGCATAGGCCAAAAGGCATTCTCCTATAGGCAAAAGTGCCAAAGGGGCAGGTGAATGTGGTTTTCTCCTGGTCCTCAGGAGCAATATGGATATGAAAATAACCAGAGAAACCATCTAGAAAGCAGTAATGAGATTTACCTGTCAGACGCTCAAGCATCTGGTCAGTGAAAGGCAGTGGAAAATGGTCCTTCCGTGTTGCCTGATTGAGCCTTCGGTAGTCGATACAGACCCTCCAACTGTTTTGTATTCTGGTGGGAATGAGCTCATCCCTCTCATTAATCACAACAGTGAGGCCTGTCTTCTTGGGGACCACCTGGACTGGACTCACCCACTAACTATCTGATATAGGATAGATGATCCCAGCCTGAAGAAGCTTGGTCACCTCCTTCTTCACAACATCCAAAATCACGGGGTTGAGTCGTCTCTGTGGTTGTCTCACTGGTTTTGTTCCATCCTCCAATAATATCCTATGCATGCATGTGGATGGGCTGATACAAGGAATGTCCGCCAGGGTCCAGCCGATGGCTTTCTTATGCCTTTTCAGAACATGCAACAGTTTCTCCTCTTGAACAGCATCAAGGGAGGTGGAAATGATCACTGGAAACTTCTCATCAACCTCCAAATAAGCGTACTTGACGTTTTCTAGTAAAGTCTTTAGTTTTGGAGTGGGTGCTGGCTGAACAGAAGGAACCAGAGAGGGAAGAAGAATGGGTTCCACAGCTTGTACCTCAACCTGCAAGTCAGATTCATGTATACCTCCTGCAACATGGTTAGTGCATTCTGACTCTAAAGAACTTATATCCATAGGAGGTACAACACCCAAAACATCAGACATATGATCAGATTTAAATTCAGAATATAACTCAGGATTAGAATGAAGATCAATGTCAATATCAAAATCAGATTCGGATTCAGTGCATGCAAAAGAAGTATACAGATCAGAAAGAAAACAATGTTTCCTAGCATGTAAGTAATGAAAATCAAAAACATACTTATCAATAACATCATCAATGATCTCAACACGAAAAACAGAATGGCACTCAGATGGATGTTTCATGGCATCTAGAATATGGAAATGGACAATAATATCACCAAATTCCATGGACAATGTACCATCATACACATCAATCTTGGTTTGGGCTGTTTTCAAAAATGGTCTGCCGAAAATGATTGGGACAGATCCATGGGGGAATCCCTCCTCCATATCAAGCATATAGAAATCAGCAGGAAAAATTAGTTCACCAACCCGAACTAAGACATCCTCAATGAAACCTGTAGGGTAGGCTACACTCCTATTTGCCAGTTGTATCACCACACCCGTAGGTTGCAGAGGTCCAAGAGATAAAGAATTAAAAATGGACAAAGGCATAACATTAATTGAAGCACCCAAATCAAGCATGGCCTTCTCAAATTTATTATTTCCAATAATACAAGGTATGCAGAATGTACCTGGGTCCTTACATTTCTTAGGAATGTAAGGAATAGATTTACCTATCAAAGCAGACACATTTCTGCCCATGCTGATTGTCTCACTGCCCTTCATCTTCCTCTTGTGGGTGCATAACTCCTTCAGGAATTTAGCATATCTGGGAATTTGCTTGATGGCATCAAGCAGAGGTATGTTCACCTCATGCCCTTCATCTTGTAGGTTCTGTCTATCTCGAGATCAAAAGGTTGTAAAAGGCCAGGATTGCTCCCAGTCATGCACTATATTCAACAATTCATGTATTTCCCAAGAGTTAAAAAAAATTGTTTACTGGAATGACAACGGTAGACCGTGAACAAGTACACCAGGTAGGTTCCTAGGAAAGAGAGGTGGGTCACTAATGGACACACTTAAGTACCAAGTCTTTCCTAGCCAGAACCTTCCTAGACATGCACTCTCACACTACCAAGCTATATGTAGAGTTTCCTATGAGAATGGAAATTATAATTTTTTTAAAATAAAGCTAGAAAAACAAATTACGAGATGAAATTGTTTTTTTGAATTATTATTTATATTTATTTTTATTTTTATTTTTATTTTTATTTTTATTTTTTTTACCCAAAAGAGTTTTAGAACAACAGTGGGCTATCAAAATAATATTAAGAGAAGTAAGAATGTTAAATTAAATAGAAAATCAAATAAAATATTCAATTAACTGAAAATCAAATAAAATATCCAAATAACAACAAATCAAATAAAATATTCAAATAACTGAAAATCAAATAAAATATTTAAATAACTAAAAATCAAATAAAATATTTAAATAACTGAAAATCAAATAAAAATATTAAAAACTAGCAATCAAATAAAATATTCAAATAACTGAAAATCAAATAAAATATTAAAAACTAGCAATCAAATAAAATCTTCAAATAACTGAAAATCTAAATAGAAAATCAAATAAAATATTAAAAACTAACAATCAAATAAAATATTCAAATAACTGAAAATCAAATAAAATATTTAAATAACTAAAAATCAAAATGAAAATTAAATAAAATATTAAAAACTAACAATCAAATAAAATATTTAAATAACTAAAAATCAAATAAAATATTTAAATAACTAAAAATCAAATAAAATATTAAAATAACTAAAAATAAAATAAAATATTTAAATAACTGAAAATCGAATAACATATCCAAATAACAACAAACCAAATAAAATATTAAATAACTGAAAATGAAATAAAATATTTAAATAAATAAAAAACGAAAACAGAAATAGAAAATAAAAATTGAAAACCTAGACAAAAATCTTGGTCCCCGAGCAACGGCGCCAAATTTGATCGATGTCGTACTCGGTCAAATAATTAAAACGAGATAAATGTAGTACTAGGAAGCTTTCCTAGGTCGTCTCCCAAAGACCACGAATTTCTATCAAAGCTTATCAATTTTTAAAATTAGAACAGTAACAAAAAAAAGGGAGTTTTTCAAAATTAAAGTATTAGATGAAACAGAACAAAAGCAGATTATAAAAATGCAGATTAAAAACAGATTAAAATGCAATTGATTTCCTGATTCTAATGCAGTGTCATTTATCTTAGATTATGAAATTAATTCGAAATTAACCAACTAAGCGAAGATAAATCCCAAATTATATTCTAATTTGAAATTAATCAACTAAGCGAAGATTAATCTCAAATTAGCTTTAACCCTTGTTCTAATATGAAATTAACCAACTAAGCGAAGATTAATCCCAAATTTTCCTTAACCCTTATTCCAAAATGAAATTAACCAACTAAGCAAAGATTAACCCCAAATTATCCGTATACAATTAAGCATTGCATACATCACATAATCTCATTTCAAACGCAGAATTAAGCAAACTGTGATATTAGTTTCGGTTTATTAGGCATAAACAGTTTATAATTCAACACTGAGATTAGAAGATGAAGAGTTAAGAGAACAAACAAAATGAAATTGAAGAATAAAACCTCAAATATCTACTTGCATTCTTCTCATAAAATCAATACAAAGATTTAGCTATCCATGGAAAGTTGAAAACGCAATAGAAGAAACATAATTAAAATCGAAACAAGAATTTTAAAAAAATGACAGAAGAGTAAACAAACTTGAATATAAATTGCAGAAGATGAAAGGTGGAAGTGTGGTGGCTGCGTAGTCCTTGTGTGATGTGTCTTCGGTGATGTGTGATGTGCCTCTCTTATATAAATAACGCTAACCCTAATCTTAATCTAGGTTTGGGCCTAACTGATCCACAAAACACATCACAAGTTGGTTTCAGTCAGGTCCGTGAACTTCAAACACGTGCAGTATTTGTAATACTTATCCAAATTAAGCTATTTTGGTTTCCTTTGAAAGCCTTTTGAGGTAGCTTTAAAACCCCACTATTCCTACTATTTTCGGAGGTCTAATGAATTTAGGAGACTTAAATTACTGAAGCATGTCCATTGGGCCGGCCTAGTGTGCTTGACCCGTTTTGGATAATTCATGTAAAATCCAATTTAGCTTCGAATTGAATGAATTTGGACCTTATGGAAGGCAGAATGTGTCCAATTTATAATGCTTTTAGAATCATGATTTTTGGAAATCTGTAGAAAAAATGATAAATAAAACAGTGAACTAATGTTAGCACTCATATTGAATAAAATATGACATTTGACCCAATTTTTCAAGTCCAAAATTGTTTTAAACTGTAATATGGCATCTGGCCCAATCTTCTAGGCCCAAAATTGCTTTAACAGTCCTAAAATTAATAATGAGCAAAAATTAGATCAAATAGATTCAAAATAATTAAAATCTGAATTATTGGGCCGATGAAGCCCAATTAGTAAAAATTCACTAATAATAGAAAGTTAAGCTTAAAACACTAATTAAGATAAGTACATAAAGATAAGAAAATGCGGGAAAATAATGGCTCATCAACCACGCTTATTTAATCACGAGGTAGGGTTTTCCTGCAGAAACGTACTTGGTTAAGGCGATTCTAAACTGTTCTCACCAAGGCCAAAGGTTCCCAAGGTGCCCCCATTATAGGGACCTCTCAATCTCTCAGTCTTCGGATCATGCACGGAACTTCGTGTCAACATCCTTGGACCAAAAGAAGAGAGTTATCACCTTGAGTTGGTGGTTTTTCGACAAGGGTTGTAGCCCCGTGTGCCAACAAGTTGGTCGTATCTGCCACCCATTCCCTATAGGTATTCACTCTTGCCCCCAGGTATAGAGGGACTGTAGTGTGCAAGGGTTTTTTTGTACAGTTTGTATTTCAAACAATTTGCAGAAAATAATCATACAACAGTTATTAAAGCCATACAATAAAGCATACAGAAGAGGGTAAAGGCGTACTTTCAAATCTTTACTTAGTTTGAATTTATCCGTCACTAAATGGGATCAACTCTCTAACTTCCCTAGTGGAGTCGCCATCTGTCGCCGCCGTCCGTTCCGACGTCTAGGGACATCTCGAACGTTTATGCGAACGGTCACGAAAAGATGGTTTAGACTCGCATTTATTTAAAAATGTGTTCATTGCTCCCGAGGTGCTCAACAACTGAACTATCCTTTAATAAAAGCAAGGTTTTCGTAAAAGGGTTCTTATGGAGTCGCCACCAATGTTTTGACCATAAACATTGGAAAAAGATAAAAAGGCGTTGATTTTAAGAAAAACCAAACTTGGCCATTATAACCAGAGTTAGGTAAGGGAGTTAGTTACGCGTGGGGAAGGTGTTAGCACCCCCACGACGCCCCTTCTGGATTAATTCATAAAGTAAAGATTAAGAGAAATTATGCTATTACCCTATTTTATTACACAATATTAAAAAATGACTATCTACATGATTCTATTTTCTATTGCATACAGAAAGCAATAAATAAACCAATAAAAGAGAAGAGAAGTGAAAAAAACCTCCATAGCAAGCTTTTATTACAAATCTTTAACTGTGAGGATGCGTTTTGGCAATCCCCCGCATTACAAAGACTCTCCTTCCCGAATACAAGACCGACACTACAAAAATTCTAAGAAGAATCGAATGCCGGAAGAAACTTCCTTAACCGATTGTTACCTTATAGGCAATCGGAGAGATCATTCGAAAGAGGGAGAGAAGAGAGGAGTGAGGTGTGTCCACAAAACGCAAATGAGACCCCTATTTATAGTTTTTTCAGCCTGGCAACTTGGGACGGCCGTTTGGGGTCCAGAAAATAGGGACCATGGTCTGCAGAGGTTGGGACGACCGTCCCAAGTGGTGATTTTGAGTGAGACGCGCGTCTCACATCTGGGACACGCGTCTGGCCTGTCTGGACGGCTATCCTGCTTTCTGGGACGGCTGTCTCGAGTGTTGTGGCCAAATTTTGTGTTCTGGGACTTCAGTGAAGCTTTTCTTTCTTCAGTCGGAAGCCGGTTGATGCCGATGGATTTTCACCGAAGCTTTACCCGCCTTCAAAGAGAAAATCTTCTGGTCTTTATTGAGAGGCCGGGCAAAATTAGGGGTCTACAAAATTGTATACATCATACTAGTAAAACATGCTTAGTAGCTAAGGAAGAGAACCCATGGTTATGGCATAAGAGAACAATTCATATAAATATGCATCATTTAAACAAATTAATATCAAAAGACTTAGTTTTTGATTTGCCTAAGTTAAAATTTGAAAAAGATAGATTATGTGATGCATGTCAAAAAGGTAAACAAGTAAAATCATCATTTAAATCAAAGAATGTTATTTCCACATCAAAACCTTTAGAATTATTACATTTAGATTTATTTGGTCCTTCTAGGATAAAAAGTTTTGGTGGAAATTATTATTCTCTTTTAATTGTTGATGATTTCTCTAGATATACTTGGACATTTTTCTTAACATTGAAAAGTGAAGCTTTTAAGGTCTTTAGGAAGTTTGCAAAGCAAATTTAAAATGAAAAAGACTTAAGAATTAAGGTATTAAGAAGTGACCATGGTGGAGAGTTTCAAAATGAATGGTTTGAAAATTATTGTGAGGAAAATGGAATTTTGCATAATTTTTCTGCACCTAGGACTCCCCAACAAAATGGTGTAGTAGAAAGGAAAAATAGGTCACTAGAGAACTTGCTAGAACAATGTTAAGTGAATCAAATGTTCCTAAATATTTTTGGGCTGATGCTGTAAGTACTGCATGTTATGTTTTGAATAGGATGCTTATTAGGCCAATTATAAAATCAACTCCTTATAATTGTTAAATGGTAGAAAGCCTAATGTTGTTCATTTGAAAATATTTGGATGTAAATTCTTTGTGTTAAATAATGGAAAGGAAAACTTAGGAAAATTTGACTCAAAAGCAGATGAGGACATTTTCTTAGGTTATTCACTAACTAGCAAAGCTTATAGAGTGTTCAATAGAAGAACTTTAAATGTTGAAGCATCTGTACATGTTACTTTTGATGAAATTGTAGACCTTGTGGGAAATCCTCTTGAGTCAAATAAAGAACTTGCAGGTGATGATGAGTACATAAGAGAAGCTCTTGATGAATTGTATTTGGAAGAAAATGAGCTTTCTCAACCAACTGAATTAGCAAAAGAATGGCAATCACCAAGAGGACTTTCAATGGACAATATTATTGGTGATATCTCAAAAGGGGTAAGAACTAGAAATATGACTAATTTCTGCATGTCTGTAGCTTTTGTTTCACAGATAGAACCCAAAAATGTTGAGGAAGCGCTTAAAGATGACCAATGGTGCATAGTAATGCAAGAATAACTTAATCAATTTGAAAGGAATCAAGTCTGGGAATTAATTCCAAGAGAAGAATCACATCAAGTAATTGGAACTAAATGGGTATTTAGAAACAAACTTGATGAAGATGGAAATATAACAAAGAATAAAGTCAGACTTGTTGCCAAAGGTTACTGTGAAGAGGAAGGTATTGATTATGATGAAACTTATGTTCCTATTGCCAGGTTAGAGGCTATACGCCTACTTCTTGCTTATGCCTCATTGATGAAATTTAAATTATACCAAATGGATGTCAAAAGTGCATTTTTGAATGGGTTTATCAAAGAAGAAGTTTATGTGGAACAACCCCCTGGATTTTAAGATATTTAATCATATTTTTAAATTGAAGAAAGCATTATATGGTTTGAAACAAGCTCCTAGGTCTTGGTATGAAAGATTAAGTAGTTTTCTAACTTCAAATGATTTTTCTAGAGGAAAAATTGATTCTACTTTGTTTATAAAGAAAGTAAAAGAACATATCTTATTACTTCAAGTATATGTTGATGATATCATTTTTGGATCAATTGATAATTCTTTGTGTGTAGAATTTTCTAAGATAATGCAGAGAGAATTTTAAATGTCTATGGTGGGAGAAATAACATTCTTCCTTGGACTTCAAATCAAACAACTTAAAGATGGCATCTTTGTCTCTCAAACCAAATGCTGCAAAGAGATTCTCAAGAAGTTTGGAATGGACACTTCAAAGGAAGCTAACACACCCATGGGAACTTCATGCTATTTAGACAAGGATGAATCAGGTTTGGAAATTAATCAATCTATGTATAGAGGTATGATAGGTTCACTGTTATACTTAACTGCAAGTAGACCTGATATTATGCATTCTGTTTGTGTGTGTGCTAGATTTCAAGCATGTCCAAAAGAATGTCATTTAACTGCAGTAAAAAGAATTTTAAAATATTTAAAAGGAACTACAGGTTTTGGTTTATGGTATCCATCGGAAGCTTCTCCTAGTTTAATAGGTTATTCTGATGCTGATTATGGTGAATGTAAAATAGATAGAAAGAGTACTAGTGGAACATGTCATTTGTTAGGATCATCATTAGTGTCTTGGCATTCTAAGAAACAAGCATGTGTTGCTTTATCCACTATTGAAGATGAATATATTGTTGTTGGTAATTGTTGTGCTCAAATTTTATGGATGAAAGAACAACTAGAAGATTATAGTATCTTTCTAAGTGATATTCCTTTGATGGGCGATAATACAAGTGCAATAATTCTTACTAAGAATCCAGTAATGCACTCTAGAACTAAGCATATAGAGATTAGACATCACTTCTTAAGAGATCATATTAGCAAAGGAAACTGTAAAATTGAATATGTCGATACAAAGCATCAATTAGCGGATATTTTTACTAAACCTCTTCCCAATGATAGATTCTATGATCTTAGAAGAGACTTAGGAATATTAGAAATAACTTAAACTCTGCTTAATTAATCAGTTTTTCATGTTTGTAATGTTATAATCGATTATGTAGGGTATTAATAGATTATCATGTGTCTAAACCTCAAACATTTGATGATCTCTCTGGAATAATCAATTATTTGAAGCAATAATCGATTATCTGCACCTAAATGTCCAAAATCTGAAGTTACTCTCTGGAATAATCGATTATTTCAAGAAATAATCGATTAACTACTGATTTAATCGATTAACAGGGTGATTTAATCGATTAAATGGGTTTGTTTCTGGTTTAATCGATTATTTCAAGTTTTAATCGATTAAACTCGGCAGTTTTCATGAACAAGCCATTTTCAACGACTCTTTTGGCTCCTCTTCTCTCCCAAATGACCGTTTATGACTGTTGCACATGTTGTTTATATATAGGAAGCCTTCATTTCACTTCTCCACACCTCAAACTCTTGAATCCAAGCATTCTAGCATCATTCAAACCTTCTTGTCTTCTCCTAACCTCACTTGTCTTCCAAAATTCTCTTGTTTTTCTTCTAATCCTAAAATGGACTCATCTTCTCATGCTAAAATTCCCACAAGAAGAAGATCTACTCCTGCCTCTCATCCCCGTCCTAATTCTGTCGAAGGATGGATCTCAGATGATGAGGGTCGTCAGGAATTTTTCACCTTCTGGAAGGAAAGTGGTATCATTACTCCAAAATTCATTATTGGTGATCAATTCATTAACAGAGGATTCAATTTTTCGAATCTTCTTGAAATTCAAGGAGTCCTCCCTTTTATCCAAATGCAAGGTACATACTACCCTGATTTAGTTATGGTATTTTATTCTCGTTTCAAATTTAGGGATCAAGTAGCCACTTCTCGTGTCAAGGGTGTAACTATCATCCTTGATGAAGATATATGAGAAAACGTTGCACATTTTCCTATAAGAGATTATGCTATTAACATTTTTGCGGATTTAGATGATTTTGACAGAATTATGGCTTACCGTTCTTTTCTCCGCAACCCCTCCATGGAGATTGGGCGTCTTCTTCTAGCCGACCCATTAAAGAAGGAGGAACATCTGCCCAATGCTTATCCATAGATCTTCGCATTATTCATGCAATCATGAATAATGAACCAATCAATTGGGGCAGCCTTGTCACAATGACCATGCTGAAGGCGAAGCGTCATCCTACTTTTAAAATTCCCTATGCTCTTCTTATCTCTCGCATTTTAGAGTACAAAGGAGTGAATGTTGAAGGGGAACAAAAGGTAAGAACCACTAACATAAACCGAATGCTTGATAGTACGCTAACTCAACTTCAAATGGTGCGTGTCAATAATATTTATGTTCACAAAGATGACGTTCCCAACATGACTAACAATGCTGAAGATTCTAACGAAGAGATGCCTCCTGCTGCTGAGTTTCCCTCTGAACATATTCATAATGCTAGAACATCTTCTGCCCCTCCTGCATCCCGACAATCTATGGAAGAGATGTTGTTTGATATGAATAAGAAAATGTAGTAATTTTTCACCATTTCTGAAGTACGACATGAGGAAATCATTCGTCGTATCTCTGATGTAGATGATAGGGTCTGTAATCTAGAGGATAGGTTTGATGCTCAGTTTAATAGCGATGCTAGTGAAGAGTTTTAATCTCTTCCACATATCTCTGTGTTTGTAATGATGTTTCTCTATGAAATAAAAATTGTATTTCTTTGCTTTGTTTGAGGGGGAGTTATCTTTTAAATTATGCATCTATTGAGGGGCAGCTTTCAATTTTTTGACCATAATCAAAATAGGGGGAGAAATTTATTTAAAGCCTCTTATTATGTTTATTAAATTTAAATATTATCTGGTATGTTTAATGTTTTTGTTAGTGTGAGAGATAAAACAGGTTATTACAAGGCTTTAAAAGAAAATTTTGATCATCATCAAAATGGGGGAGATTGTTGAAACATACAAGGATATGAATGTTAAACATACATAGATATGAAGCCTGTAGATTTTGATGATGATTCAAGAACAAAGGTCTTAAAGATTTGAAGACTTGTAATATTATGTAATAACTCTGTTTTGATGATTTTGAGTCTGTAATATTAGAGTCTAAGATAGCCGGCACATAGTCTACTCTTTAGAAGCTTCAAAAACTCATTTTTATCAAAAACACACTGGATTAATCGATTAAAAGGTAGGATAATCGATTATTACAGAGAGAAAAACCATTTTCTGTATCAACTCTCTGGAATAATCGATTAAAGCTCCTATTAATCGATTAACAGGGTTGTTAATCGATTAACAACTCAAATAATCAATTAAACCGCGTGGTTATGGGTTCCTGGTAATTTTGGCTCTGTAATAATCGATTAACACTCAAGATAATCGATTATTTCAGTCAGATATGTGTTTTAAATTTCAAAATTGGACCAAGTTTTGAAAACCCTAGTCCCAATTCACTAGGTTTTGAAAATTCCCAATTCCCAAACCCTAATTTGTCTACTTAAGGTTCTCTAAGGCTCTCTGCAAAGTGAACAACCTTTTTCAAACAAAAGTTGAGAGTTGTGACTGCCAGAGAACTTTTTGTTGGGGGAAAAGGGGGCTTTTGGAACCTAGTGTGGGCTAGAAGCGATAAGAATCACTAAGTGAGTTTCTTGGTGGATTGTGTGTTGTGTCGTCTCTAGGGAAAGGTCTTCTTCATATCTTGTGTGACTCAAGCGATGTGTTTTCGTTACCTTATCTTTTCAATTGTTATCTGTTTGTAAAACTGTGATTATAGTGACAGTGTTAATCCTCTGTTTGAGTGATTAACAACTGGACGTAGGGTCTTTTGATCCGAACAAGTATAAATCTTCTGTGTAAGACTCTATCCTTGATCTATTTACTTTACACAACAATTTAATCGGTGAAATTTGGGAAAAATTTTAAAACCCTAATTTTTGTTAAGAAACCAATTCACCCCCCCTCTTGGTTTTTGTCCGGAAACACAAACATTCCGCTGCACGATTCTAACAGTGATTTTGTTTTCTAATAAACTATTCATGCTTTTTAATCTTTTGTTTTCAATTTCTAATTTCTTAGCTACTGCATGCATTTCATAAAAAGCATCTTGTAATGAACTGTAATTCATAGTATTTGTTGAATCAGAACTTACACTGGTCATGGGAGAATCCGAATTGACCATCAAACATATATCTATTGTTTCTTCATAAGCCATTTCAAGAGTTTTCCACATCTGTGCAGCAGTTTGACAATGAGATATCCTGAAAAATTCATTTATGTTAAGTGCAGATGTGATGATATTCTTAGCAGTACAATCATCTTGAATTAGTTTCTTTTCACTATCATTTAAACTAGACCATTCTCTATTAAAAACATAGGAACCTTGTTCAATAATATTCCAAACACTTATATCAATGGATTCAATAAAGATCTTCATTCTTATCTTCTAAAATGAATAATCTGTTCCACAAAACAGTGGAGGTCTATCAATACAAGCACCCTCAGAAAAATTATTTCCAGCCATTTGGATCGAAAAACTTGAATAAATCTCAAGAACCTTGCTATTGATACCAATTGTTAGAAAAGTAGGCTGAGATCAAGAGGGGGGTGAATTGATCTTTGAAAGATTTTCGCAAATTACAGATTATCTATTTCAAATATTAATAGTTCTGACCAATTCTTGAATCAAACAGAACAAGCAATCAAAGTAAAGGGCAGCAGCAAAATTAAAGATAGAAAGGTTTAGAAAGATACAACAAAGATTTATACTGGTTCACCCAATCCCAGGGTTACGTCCAGTGCCCAGCCAAATTCCAGCTGAGTTCCACTAGATTGAATGTTTTACAGATTACAATTCCAATCACACACCCAATCTACCACAAGAACCAAAATTCCAGTCCTTGCACCTAAACCTTCACCAAGAACCAACTTCCAGTTCTTGAACAACCCTGCAACCAAATTCCAGCCTAAGAAACCAGTGCCCACACTTCCAGACACCCACAATACAGTAAAGAAAAGCAAAGAATTAAAGAGAAGAAACTAGAACACTCAAACCCGGTTTATGCAGCTCTGCAGAATGAGTTTCTTCACAAAAAGAATGCAAAATTTGCCTCAAGAAAGAGCTACAAAAAACTTCACAAAACTTGCGCGATTCTTTCTTGAAAGTAGCACTTATGATTAGTTGATTGATTGCTCAAAGATGTGTTTTAAAAGACTCAAGCAATCCTGTTTATATAGAAGATTTTTCAAACTGTTGGTTTAATTAATCTGTTAAAACAATCTTTTAATCTATTAAAAGTCTTGAATTAATCTGTTAAAACTTCTTTTAATCTGTTAAAATGTTCTTAATCATTTTTCAGATTTGTTTCAACTGATACGACAACGTTTATATCGATTAAAACAGTTTGTACAAAATTCTTTAAATTGTTTTAATCGATTATTTCACCTTTTAATTGATTAAAACACTGCAAAATATTTTCATAAAAACTTTCTAAGCGATTTTAACTAATAACAATCTATTTTAATCGATTAAAACACTTTGGAAAAATCATCTTAGTTATTTTAATCGATTATTTCGTATTTTAATCGAATAGAATTCTGCCAAAAAGTTTCATAAAACTTTCTAAGTCATTTTAACTGATAACAGACTTGTTTTAATTGATTAAAACACTATGGAAAAATCTCTTAGTTGTTTTAATCAATTAATTCGCATTTGCATCGATTAAAATACTGGCAGAACATCTTGCAAAACACTTCAAGTTATTTTAAACGATTATTTCAAGTTTGTATCGATTAAAATTCTGTCATAATACTTTTCAAAACATCTGAAGTTATTTTAATCGATTATTTCGATTCTATATTAGTTAAAATGCTGGCAAAAGGTTTTCAAAAACTCTTTTAATGAAAACAATCGATTATTTCGAAGACATATCAATTAAAATAGTTCCAGTGTATTTTTAAAAGGTTTCAATCGATTATTTTGAAAACCTATTAGTTAAAAACCTGTTAAGAACATTTTAACTGATAAAACTCATATAATATCAGTTAAAACAGTTACTTAAAACCCATTTAACAAAATAGTTTGTTTTTAACAGATTAAACACATTTTAGAGGCATTTACAAAATCTTTTAAATGAAGAAACCTCATGCAGCAGAGAGATAAGAATGATTATACCTATGTATAGATGCAGACTAAGTAATCACTCTACCCTTTTATCCAAGTAACCTTTGACTTCACCAGAATAGCCTTTGACTTCATTTTGACTTCATCAAATCAACATGATCTTTGTTTAATCAAATGATTCAATAAGATCTTCAGCACTGTAGACCCCAAATCTTGCCCGACCTCCTATTTGAAGATGGACGAAGCCTAAGAAGCCACTAGGAGAGACTATTAGGCCCCATACTAGGATAGGAGGGATTTTCTGCACAAAAAATAAGTTTTCTCGCCTTTTTGGGACGAGACCGCCGTCTCGAAATCGAGACCGCCGTCTCGCCTCACGCAGATGGCGAGACCGCCGTCTCGCCAAACGAGACGGCGGTCTCGCCACCTGCGAATGATGAGACGACGGTCTCGTTTGGCGAGACGGCGGTCTCGTCACTTTGGCATGGTGAGACGGCGGTCTCGTTTGACGAGACGACGGTCTCGACCCTGTCAGACAAGAACGGCGGTCTCGACCTGTCAGGCGCGAAAACCTATAAATAGGGGGCTCCATTCCCTCATTTTCACACACCACACAGAGTTCTCTCCTCCTTCTCTCTAGAATTTCTCTCTCTAGAACCCCTCCGAAGCATTTCCGGAGTTTCTGAGCGTTTCTTAGAGTGTTTTTGAGCATTCCGAGAGGTTTTGCGACGTTGTAGAGTGAAGGGCTGCCAAAAAGCACCCAAGTTATCAAAAGAATCAATATAAAAGCTTGCTTCGAAGGTTTCCAATCTCTCTCTACCATTACCGCTTTATTTAAATTACGCGTTAGACATTAGGGCCATGTAGTCATAATTTAAATTCCGCACAATAAAGGGTAAAAGCGTATTTTCCGGTTTATTTATCAATAGAATAGTTGGCCTATCATAGGGAACCCGAAAGGGGCGTCGTAAAGGAACTAACACTTCCTTTACGCGTAACTAACTCCCTTACCCAACTCTGGTTCTAACGACCAAAGTTGGTTTTTCGAAAACCAACGCTTTTTAAACTCCTTTTCCGATGTTTCCGGTAAAAACATCGGTGGCGACTCCACAGAACCCTTTCAAAACTAGCTCTTGGATTAGCCCGGTTATCGGACAATCCAAGAGCGCCTTTTCGAAAACCTCGCCCCTAGGTTCAGCCCGGTTATCGGACAACCTAAAGGCGTTGTAACCACCAACAAAAAACGTGAAAATCAAGAGGGTCGAAACCATCGCGCGCTTCGATCGCCCTCGTTTTGACGACGGCGACAGATGGCGACTCCACTGGGGAAGCCTCGAGAGTTGATCCCATTTAGTGATGGGCCGGCTTAAAAAATGAATAAACCAAGAAAATAACGCTTTTGCCCTTACCTCATATTATAACATGTTTTACAGTTTGGCATTAAATAACTGTTGCTTGTTTATACTTACGCAATTGTTTGAAATACAAACTGTACACGAACCCTTGCACACTACAGTTCCCTCTATACCCGGGGGCAAGTGAGAAAACCATAGGGAGTGGGTGGCAGGTACGGTTTGCTGTAGTGATGGCCTTGTGCCCACCGGTGTGATCGGAAACCACCACTCAAGGTGATAACCTTCCTCTTTTGGCAACAAGACTGACTATGGCCTTAGTGCTAAGCATGGTCGGAAGGCTGGAGAGTGGGGACCCTATAATGGGGGCACCTTGGGGGCCTTAGCCTGGTGAGAACAGTTAGAACCTACCCTCGCCAATGCACTTTTCTGCAGGAAAACCCTACCTCGTGATAAAAATGAATTCTCGCCTGTTCGTGGATGATCGAATTGTGTGTGCATATGTTTGCTGCATTTGTCTATTGCATAGCATAAACAAACAACAAAGAAAAATTACAAAAAATATTTTTTCCAAATAAACACCCTTATCTCGGACAATCTACCTTTTAGCTAGCCTGGTTTCAGGTTCTTTGTAAGCTAAGTAGCCACGCAGTTCCGACAGAAGAGATAAGCGACACTAAATATTCTTTCGCATAAAGCCACATTTTATCTCGGACAGTCTGCCTTTTAGCTAGCCTGGTTTCAGGTTCTTTGCAAGCTAAGTAGCCACACAATTCTGATAGAAGAGATAAAAGGCTATAAAATAAAAAGCAATAAAAATCAAAATAAAAATCCAATTCCAAAACCATAAATAGGGTTTGGTCCAAAAAATGTTACACTCATAAAACATTCATATAGATAGTTTATTCTTCAAAAAATACGTAATTACCATACATCATGTAGGAAAACATGATAAATAGGAAAATAAACACTCACATTCATTCAAATAAGCATCATTTTCATAAAACATGCATTTTGGTTTTAGAAAATGGAGGGGACTAGTAGACAGCCGAAGAAGGTGGATATTCCCCGTTACCATACTAAGAAGTTGGAACGGCTTAGCGCGGCAATGCCACCAGAGGTCCGCGCCGATTTTGAAAAATCCTATGGACGGATTTTAGACCTACTGAAGATCTGTGTCGATCAGGTGTTCCTCAGGGTATTAATCCATTTCTGGAACTCTAGTCTGCGGTGATTCGAATTTCTGCAGTTCGACCTAATGCCCACCTTAGAGGAGTATGAAACTATGTTGAGATGGCCCAAATCAGCCGGGGTCCATATCCGCCACGAGGCATACACTCCTGCAGCACCAGTCGCTGCCCTCATTCAACTACCTTTCCGGCAGAGTACCCTGATAGGAAAAGGGAACACCCAGGGTTGGAAAGTCTCGATGTTGGAAGACCACCTGTCCTACTTGGCTGAAAGGGCAGAGTGGGTCGCCTTCAACAAAACCCTGGCACTAATCATTTTTGGAACGATCTTGTTCCCCTTCCACCTCGACACAGTAGATCAAGCCGTCATGGACGCCTTCTTCGCCTGGGACGTAAACTCAAAGAGTCCCCTGCCTGCAATCCTTGCCGACACCTTGCTCTCGGTGGAATTCTGCCACCAAAAGCAAGGGAAAACACTTCGTTGCTGCTTTTCATTACTGTTTGTGTAGAGCGTCACGCACCTGTACGCCTCTAGACACATGGGAACATTCCCCGATCCTTTAAGGAGCTTCTCCAAAATCCCTCTCCAACATCGCCTAACTTCAGAATGGAGGGATGAGTTGGAACAAAAGGGCGCCAACAGTTTGTCCTAGGTCTGCCCTTGGTTCCGACCTGGCCCAGTTCTCATCAGATGTGGAGACTATCCGAATGTACCCTTGATAGGACTCAGGGGTTGTATAGCCTATTCACCTAGAGTAGCTATGAGACAACTCATGAGGACTCAAACTACCATTTCTTGGAGGGAACTCAGAGGACTATGTTTCTTCGGAGACCCATGCACAATCGCCAACTCACTAGCTGTGAGAAAAGCATGGGAGAAACCAGTCTACATGGGAGATAGAGAGCTAGGAAACGCTCGGGTGATGGTCACCAGTGACTACGAGGCGTGGAGAAAAAGAAGAGGGATGGTTCAACCATCCACCACACCCATTACGAGCGCCAATAATGAAGAGCTGCAGGCTCAAATTGATGCCTTGACCCAGAGGATAGAAATCATGGGAGCCCAAATGAGGGCCCTTGAGGAGAGAGAGCAAGAATCTATCCTCACAATTGACGGTCTGCAAAGGCAAGGCAAGAAAAAGGATCATGAAATAGAGCGCCTCAAGGATCAATGTGCTGACTCTAATGAACAAGCTATCCGAGCATCCAAAACTGCCAGAACCAGTTCGGATAGCCAACTCCAAGAAATAACCGCCAAATCAGCATGCCTTGAGGCCGAATCAGCAAAACAAGCTCAAACGATCAAGGAGTTGTCGCAAGAGCTCACCAAGACTCGGTTAGATATACGCCAAGAGCGAGAGGCTAACCGGAGACTCAACAGAAGTCTCACTGAGCTACGCTGCAAAGAAAAAGACGGGCTAGCTCAGTACGGCCAGGTACTGTAAGAAAAAGACCGAGCCGTTGCGAAGCTCGATGAACTACAAGCCTTGGTCATTCATCAAGAGGCGAAGATCAAAGAGGCTCAGAAGTAGTGAAGATATGAGCCAGGCGGTCCGAAAACAAAGCGAAGCACTTGCTCGTCACGTCCGGGAAGCCGAAAGAGAACTATAGAGAGATCAAGACCCGCCTGTGGGTTTCTTTCAGGTTTTCCGTTTTTGCCAAAAGTTTCTTCGTAGTATGGAATAGGGGAATGTACACCTTCTATTGAATGAATGAAATCTTCTTCTTTATTCAACAACTGTCTACTTGCATGCATAAACATTCGTTTGCATATTTAATTTCCCCTCCTTCACGCTTAATAAATAAGATAATAAAAAGGAGGGATTAACTGACACGTCTTCCAAATCAGAAGAATGGAGAGAAAGCCACTCCTAATAAAGCTTACCCCAACGGTCGACTCGCCGCAAGAGGAAAATAAGCCTCGGCCGTTGGTCCTCAAGAATAAAGAAGAGGGGGCAAGGACACCAGTGCGACTATTTATGCCACGTCCTTTCCCTTACGAAACAAATAAAGCTGTACCGTGGAGATATGGGGAATCTTCACCGATAAAAGAAGAAATAACAAATATAGCCGGCATTGGGGGCATGACTAGAAGTGGAAGAGTCTACTCCCCCAAGGACACACAGGAAGATGTCCTCCAAAATAAAGGAAAAAATAAAAAGACCGAAGAAGAAAAAGAAAATAAGGAATCCAAGGAGGAGACAGAGGAATTACTCTAGTTTATAAGGCAAAGCGAGTATTCCATCATAGACCAGCTCAATCGCACACCCGCGAAGATAACATTGTTATCTCTAATAATGAGCTCGGAACCGCACAGAAACACCCTGCTGAAGGTCTTGAGCGAAGCGCACGTGCCTCATACTATATCCCAAGAAAAGGTTGAGAGGATCGTCGGTCACATCACGACAAGTGATCACCTCACCTTCACAGAGGAAGAACTCCCCCTCGAGGGGTCAAGCCATAACAAGCCCTTGCATATCTCAGTCAAGTGCAAGGAGTACCTCATCACCAAAGTTCTTGTGGATAACGGGTCATCCTTGAACGTAATGCCCAAGTGCACACTAGACAAATTGACTATACAAGGAACCCGTCTGCGCCCAAGCAGCACCATCGTTCGAGCCTTCGACGGATCCAAACGAGAAGTAGTGGGAGAGGTTAACTTGCCAATTCAAGTTGGACCCACTATCTTCAACACCGATTTCCATGTCATGGATATTACTCCAGCATATAGCTGTCTCCTCGGCAGGCCTTGGATTCATGACGCTATGGCAGTACCTTCAACGCTCCACCAGAAATTCAAGTTCATAGTGGATGACAAATTGGTCACGGTCCAAGCAGAAGACGATATCCTGATCAGTGGACCGTCCACCTAGCCTTATGTGGATGCGACTGAAGAGGCCCTTGAAACATCTTTTCAAGCGCTCGAAATTGCCAGCATAGAGCGACTTCCCAGAAACACAAAGGTAGCCCGCATGATGTTGAAGCACGGTTACCATCCTGGCCAAGGACTGGGGGCAGATTCCCAAGGCATGAGGGAACCCCCAGAATTCAAAGACAATCCTTTCAAGCATGGCCTAGGATATGACCCTACTAAGGGCCAGGCGGAAAGAAGAAAAGGGAAGTCTCCCCTCCGCACACTCAAGCAAATTTTCCGAAGTGGAGGGGTGCAAGCGTCAAGAGCCACCTTAGTCATTAGGAAATCTTTTTCTTCGTTTAAGGGATGTAAACCCCATGATTGTTAGAGATTATCCCCCGGGGCTAGCCCGACCCCCGGGCATTTTAGGGCACATATTCCCTTATTAATTAATAAAGAATGATTCTTACTATCTGCTTCTCTTCTTCCTATTTCTGACTAGACCACACAAATAACCCTGTCTAAGTAAACAAAAAAAGAAGAATAAAAAGCGCATTCAAATAATCAACATTTACCACTGCTATTATCGTCAAGCTAGTTGATTAGAAGCACAAAAAAATAAGACTTCACCTCATCCATAAAAAAAGTCATGTTTTGCCAATATTGTGAACAAAAATAAATACACAAAAAAGAAAAGCCCAGAGAAGCCAAAGGCCAAAGAAAAGGGCAAATTACCCGGTAGGAAACCCACTAAGGGGGCTACGCAAAAGATAGGGTCGACCCGGTAGGATACCCGAACAACAATAAAAGGTAGCCTAGACAAAAGTTAGGGTTAAAAAATAAGGTCCGTTAGGATTCTCCAAAAGATTACAAAAAAAGGGAACCTAGACAAAAGTTAGGGCCAAGCACAATATCCTAGCTCGAAAACCCAAAGGGCGATCTAGGGAAATCAGCTAGCCATTAAAAAGCAATGGGGATAAAACCAAAAGGCGCAAATACAAAAAGAAAGGAAACGGTTTGCTTAGACAAAAGCTTAAACACCTAAGCCTAACCCTAGCCAGCCATGCTTACAAAAACTTTCTAAATAAAAATTAACCCTCTAAAACACAACCATTGAATTTGCCTCTTTGTTTCTTTTCTCTTGACCCTCACAACAATATTCTAATAATTAATTTGGGAATATGGAGGCATATAGTCAACAAGAGGATTGAAATCCCTAAAGTGAAGAAAAAGGGGCACTACATGACAAAGAGTGCGCTACAAAAGAGAAAAAGAGAAAAAAGGAAAAGAGAAATAAAAGAGGAAAAACAAAATGACTCTTCGGTCAGAAGAAGTCCGGCATGGTACAGCACGTACGAAAGCACAGATTAGAGGGCACTCGGCGCTACAAGACACATCGGTTAAATCCTTATGAAAATTTAATCAAAGTAGGCATTATAGGACAGAAAACATAAAAACATTGCATGCATAAAATGTTTTTGAACCAGGTCCTATTTTCTCTTCAAAAAAAAAAAAAAAAACCCTGAAATTCGAGACCGCCGTCTCGGTCCCCCGGCAGGACGAGAATGCCGTCTCGACCAACGAGACCGCCATCTCGACTTAGACGAAAACGAGACCGCCGTCTCGATGATCCAGACCACCGTCTCGACTTGTAAGAGACTCGAGACCGCCGTCTCGCCTTCCCAGACGACGGTCTCGAATTGGAAAATTTTCCTATAAATAGGAGGCGCGCTTGGGGGGTTCCTCACAACTCTCCTTGCCTCCAGAACCTCCATTTCTCAGATCTCACACTCCCAAACACTTCCTGGTCAAAATGTTCAGCAGAAGCTCCTCAAGAAAGAGAAGAGGAACTGCCGATGCCAGCAGTTCTTCGGCACCGCCACCCCAAGACCCCTCTCAACTGTCACCACAGCACCAAACCCGCCTCGAGAACATCCGGACTTATCCTTGGCACCCGATGCTAAGGCTCGGATGGGGCTTTCTGCTGCAACCTCCACCCACACATGTGTACCCACAGGCGGTACTCGAATTCCTGGCCTCCGTTTCCTACGCTGAGGTCCCCTCCATGGTCCTGGGCCTGCAGCCCACCAAGATGGTAACTTATTTTATGGGTGGGGAATACAGGACTACCACCCTCGACGAATTCAATGCGGGTATTGGATTCGTCCGGCCCAAGGACGTACTGACTCGGGGATACCGCGAGGCCATCTGCTCTCGGCCCGCCAACCTCACCGCCTCCGAAATGTGGCAAGAGCTCACAGGGGCGACCATGCTGCCTACACTAATGAGGGGGTCCGCACTTCCCCCAGCACTCTGCATCTGCCACAAGCTGCTGGCAGGGACCGTCCACTGGAGGAAAGAGAGTCAGGGTAAGATAACCCTCCCTGACCTCTTTATACTCTACTGCATGAGCCAGAGGCGGCGCTACAACCCTGGCTACTTCTTCTTGAGGGCCCTCAATGACTTCGGGAACAGATCAACAGGGGCCGTCCTCATGGCTCCTCTTATCACTCCCCTGGCAGAAAGATGGGGGTGCCCCGGCCGGGAAGAGCTGGCCTCCAACTTGCGACCCGAATCCATCAACGGGTCAGTCCTGGTCAGCATGGGGATGTTGATACGCCGTGGGACCGAGCTGGTCCTTCATCCTTCGCTGGATTTTGCACTAGACCTCCAAGGGCTCGTGGCGATGCAAGATATCCCCACACCTCCCGAGTTCCAACAGCAGCAACAACAGCAACAACAACAACCACCACCGTACACAGACGATTTCGCCGGCCTAAACTGCAACATGAACGATCTGTGCCGGCAGTTCGACCAGATGACGGTACGGCAAGAGCAACAGGCCCAGAGGGAGGAAGCCTACAACGCTCGGCAGGAGGAGATGTATCAGCACCAGCAGGTGATGCGGCAGGAATGGACAACATTCCAACAAGAATACCGCGACGAAGTCCGAGAGCAAGCAGACTTCCGGTATCACTTCTACCAACAATTCCCCTCCGGATCGTCTCCAGATGATAGCCCTTAGGAATTGTACTTGCCAAAATAGAACGTGGTTGTAATAAAATTTCCTTATAAATAAAATTTTATTTCATCCATCTCTTTGCCACCTTTTGCAAAAGCCAGCATAACAAAAAAGCTTAAAAAAGGGAAAAAGGCATACGCTCAATAAAAAGCCAAAATTCGAAATCGCGAGAAAAAAGAGATAAAACCGCGAGAAAAAGGCTGGATTAAGACAAGCCACTCACCTTGATCAACAAAACTTCGACTACCAAGCAGAGTCGAACAGACAAACAAGATAACCCGACCAGCCAGCAAGAGTCGGATGATCACCACAAAAGTCAAAAGCAAAGAGTCCCCAGCAACCAACAAAGCTGGATGAAACACAAAATCCCCGGCACAACCCAGATGACCATTCCCAGAAAAAGACAAACAAAAACAAAGAAAGCAGATCTTAACACTCAGCGCATGGGCCACCTGAACAGTAAGCCGCCACTACCACCAGTCCTACGCAGCAGACTGTACCAGCCAGATAGGGGTTCATACCTATAAACCTGCGCACGCGTTGCGCCTGATCTGCGCTCGAGCCGGATCAGTAAGTCGCATTACCACCCTGATGGGGGGTTCATACCCATCCAGTCCCACACAACGGACTGCAATTACCAGCCTGATGGGGGGTTCATACCCATCCAGTCCCACACAACGGACTGTAACTACCAGCCTGATGGGGGGTTTATACCCATCAACCGAAGGATCGGCTACCGTCAGAAGGAGTATCCTGAGGTCTTACCACGTGTCCACCAAAGGGATCGGCTACGTCAGAAGTAGTATCCTGGAGGTGCACAACACCAATTTTCCCCAGAAGATCAACTGCCACAAGACGGGACATCCGAAGGGTAGCCGGGCAAGGGGGTCAACTCCTTTACCTTCCTATCAATCTGTCTGGCACAACAGGCCAACAGCCGACTAGTCAGGTAAAGCGGGGGCAGCTGTAGACCCCAAATCTTGCCCGGCCTCCAAATAAAGAGTAGAAGACCTCCTATTCGAAGATGGACGAAGCCTAAGAAGCCACTAGGAGAGACTATTAAGCCCCATACTAGGATAGGAGGGATTTTCTGCACAAAAAATAAGTTTTCTCGCCTTTTTGGGACGATGCCGCCGTCTCAAAATCGAGACCGCCGTCTCGCCTCACGCAAATGGTGAGACCGCCATCTCGCCACCTGCGAATGACGAGACGGTGGTCTCGACCCTGTCAGACGAGAATGGCGGTCTCGACCTGTCAGGCACGAAAACCTATAAATAGGGGGCTCCATTCCCTCATTTTCACACACCACACAAAGTTCTCTCCTCCTTCTCTCTAGAATTTCTCTCTCTAGAACCCCTCTGAAGCATTTCCTGAGTTTCTGAGCGTTTCTTAGAGTGTTTTTGAGCGTTCCGAGAGGTTTTCCGACGATGTAGAGTGAAGGGCTGCCAAAAAGCACCCAAGTTATCAAAAGAATCAATATAAAAGCTTGCTTCGAAGGTTTCCAATCTCTCTCTACCATTACCGCTTTATTTAAATTACGCGTTAGACATTAGGGCCATGTAGTCATAATTTAAATTCTGCACAATAAAAGGGTAAAAGCATATTTTTTGGTTTATTTATCAATAGAATAGCTGGCCTGTCATCGGGAACCCGAAAGGGGCGTCGTAAAGGAACTAACACTTCCTTTACACGTAACTAACTCCCTTACCCAACTCTGGTTCTAACGACCAAAGTTGGTTTTTCGAAAACCAACGCCTTTTAAACTCCTTTTTCGATGTTTCCGGTAAAAACATCGGTGGCGACTCCACAGAACCCTTTTAAAACTAGCTCTTGGATTAGCCCGGTTATCGGACAATCCAAGAGCGCCTTTTCGAAAACCTCGCCCCTAGGTTCAGCCCGGTTATCGGACAACCTAAAGGCGTTGTAACCACCAACAAAAAACGTGAAAATCAAGAGGGTCCAAACCATCGCGTCGCTCTGACCGCCCTCGTTTTGACGGCGGCGACAAGCACTTTCACTTTCTCTATTTACTTTACACATCATTTTAATCGGTGAAATTTGGGGAAAATTTAAAAACCCTAATTTTTGTTTAAGAAACCAATTCAACCCCCCCCCCCCTCCTCTTTGTTTTTGTCCGTTAACGCAAACATTCTGCTGCGCGATTCTAACACTTAGTTGTAGCTCCTTTTTGTGATCCCAGTGGGGGACCATATTGATCTTTACTCAACGACTTCGTGCTCATATTGAAGCCTGTAAAAACTCTCTTGTCAGGAAGTCTGGTAAAAAATAATTTTTTCCTTTATATGTTCAATATCAAAATCAAAACATGATAATAAAGATTGCCATATGGCAAAAATATGTTTTGAAACCAAATTTTGAACATCTTTTGTCAAGACACTAGGTGCTGCCTTACAATCAGTTCGAATTAAAAACTTTTTATTGAAAACATCATCTTGAAATTTTTGAACACATACAACTATTGAAAGAATTTATTTTTTAACTATAGAATACTTTTGTTGTGAAGGGTGTCTGATACTTGAATGATACCTGACCACTTGTTCTTTTGAAAATTATGAAAGTTTTTCTTTTAACCCCCCCCCCCCATAGCCTAGATCTGATGCATTTGTTTCAATTATTAAGAAGGCTTGTGGATCTGGTATTCCTAAACAAGGGATTTTTTTTATTTAATTCTTTTATTTTTATTATAGCTTGAGTCATGTCTTCATTCCACGAAGTTGGGTTTTTCCTAAGACTTCTAAATAATGGAGCACATATTATTCTAATGTTTGGAATAAAATTTGCTATATAATTTACACATCCTAAAAATCTTTGTAGTTGTTGTTTTTCTTTTATTTCATTTGAAAATTTTGTCGTAAATTCTAAAGATCTTTGTATAGGAGTTATTGTATTTTGACAAATTTCATAACCTAAAAATCTTATTTTTGTCTAAAATATTTTCATTTTTCGAGCTGACACTACTAATCCATTTTCTTTCATTATTTTGATAAATATATCTAAATGGTTAATATGTTCTGTAATATTTTTTTGAAAATATTCATATATCATCTAAATAGACTATTGAAAATTTCATATAAGGATAAAATATATCATTCAATATACTTTGAAATTCGCTAGGAGTATTTTTTCATCCTTGTGGCATTACATTCCATTCATAATGTCCAAAGGGTACTACAAAAGCGGTTTTATACTTCTCTTCTTCTTTTACGGCAATTTGATAATATCCTGACTTTAAATCAAATTTAGAAAATATTAATGCATCATGTACTCTTCTTATTAAATCATTCTTATTTGGTAGAGGATATCTTATCCATTTTAATATTTTATTTAAAGGTTTATAATTGATTACTAATCTAGGGGATCCTCTTTCTACTTCGAAGTTTTCATTACATAAAATCCTGTGCAACTCCAAGGTGATTTTGAAGGCCTAATTAGTTCTTTATCTAAATATTCTTGTATTTCTTTTTTACAATATTCTAAATATTGATTATTCATTTGTATTCGTCTTGCCTTAGTAGGTATTTGTTTTTCATCAAAATTATTTATATAAGATAATTCTATTGTATACTTTTTTCTATGCCAAAAGGCAGTAGGGTTTATTTCACAAATTTCTTTTTCTATTTTTTTTCGTAGGATTTTATATTTTTTTTAATATTTGGACTATTAATTCGTTCTTCTATTCTTTTAAATTTTATTTCTTTGTTTATCATATTTATTTATTTTTTTATTTATATTAATTTGAGTTATAGATGATTCTTTTAAAAAAATTTAGCTCTCTAGTTCTTGGTGGTTTTACAAATTCAAAACAAATTTCTTTTCCTAAAGTATTAGTAGTTAATCCTATTTCAGTTACTTGAAAAGGATATAATAATGTCAAAAATGAAGTTCCTAGTATTACTAGAGTATTCATATTCTTTATTAGTACAAAGGAGGTCTTATAACATATTTTATTTTTACATATTCGTACATTTGATAACTTATATTGTATATGCATTTTTTAATCCATTAGTGCTTGTTACTTTTTCTACGGTTTTTCATAATATTGTGTAGGAATTAACCCTTCTTAAATACAGTTTACATCAGCTCCAGAATCTACTAAAGCTATTATTTTGAATTTTTCTTCTTTTATGATTAAAGTAATTTCTACATGCCATTTATGAGTAGTCATTAAGTTTAATAAACTAATATAACTTTCATCATTTAAATTCTCATTTTTACTAGTTTCTTCTTCATTTTTCTCTTGATTCCTTATAATTTCTTTTCCTTCGAGTTCTAATAATTTGTATTCTAAAGATACATCATTTTCTTTTAATATTTGTATTTCTTGTTTAAGATTTTTAATTTCTGCTTGTAAGTCTTTTATGGTTATCTATTGACTAGGACTTTTGAATCTATTATAAATTTCTTTCATACTTATTGGTTTTACATTTTTATGTACTTCTTCACTGTGTATTATTAGATTATTTAATTGTTATAAGAATTTAGTCTTTAAAGGTGAATCTTCTAATTTATCTATTATAGTAATTAAGGTAGAAGTTTGGTCCTTTGTTAACATATTTATGTTTTTACAACCTAAACAATTACATAACTCTGGTCGTAGACAATAATCATTTTCTGAGTTTTGTTCTTCTTCCTCACTAGAGGATTCCTGTTCAATTTGCTCTAATTCTAGTTCACTATCTTCATTTTCTACAAAACTGAAAGTGATGAAGATCTTATTGAATCATTTGATAAAACGAAGATCTTATTGATTTGATGAAGTCAAAGGCTAATCTGATGAAGTCAAATGTTACTTGGGTTAAAAGGGTAGAGTGATTAGTGAGTTTGCATCTATACATAGGTATAATCATTCATATCTCTCTACTGCATGAGGTTTCATCATTTAAAAGATTTTGAAAATGCCTCTAAAGATGTTTAATTTGTTAAAAACCAAAATAATCGGTTAATTGGTTGTTTTAACTGATAGTATATGAGATTTATGAATTAAAATGTTCTTAAAACTTACGCAACCGTTTTTTTAACTAATAGATTTTCGAAATAATCGATTAAAACCTTTTAAAACATTCACTGGAACTGGTTTAATCGATACACTTTCGAATTAATCGATTATTTTCATTAAAGGAGTTTTGAAAATCTTCTGCCAGTGTTTTAACTGATATAGTTTCGAAATAATCGATTAAAATCACTTAAAATGTTTTGGAAAGTGTTCTAGAAGTATTTTAATCGATACAAACTCGAAACAATCGATTAAAATAACTTGAAGTATTTTGAAAGATGTTCTGTCAGTATTTTAATCGATACTAACTCAAAACAATCGATTAAAATAACTTGAAGTGTTTTGAAAGGTGTTTTGTTAGAATTTTAATCAATGTAAAATCGAATTAATCGATTAAAACAATTTAAGGGAATTTTTGCTAACTATTTTAATTGATTAAAACTGGCTATTATCAGTTAAAATCACTTAGAAAGTTTTATGAAAATATTTGGCAGAATTTTAATCGATTAAATTGTGAATTAATCGATTAAAACAACTTAAGGTATTTTTTACAAAGTGTTTTAATTGATTGAAACGTTGTCGTATAAGTTAAAACAAATCTGGAAAATAATCAAGAACATTTTAACAGATTAAAAGAAGTTTTAACAGATTAATTCAAGACTTTTAACAGATTAAAAGATTTTTTTAATAGATTAATTAAACCAGTAGTTAGAACAAATCTCTATATCAACAGGATTGTTTCATCCTTTTAAAACATACCTTTGAGCAATCAATCAAGCAATCATAAGTGTAGTTTTTCAAGAAAGAATCGCGCAAGTTCAGTGGTGTTTTTGAAAGTTCTTTTTTGAGGCATTTTTGCATTTTTTTTGTGTGAAGAAACTCATACTACAGGGACTGCATAATCCGGGTAAGATTGTTCTAGTTTTTTATCTTTCATTTTCTTTCATTCTTTGTTGTACTGTGAGTGCCTGAAATTGTTAGGCATGGTTTTTGTGGCTGGAATTTGGCTGCAGGTTGGTTCAAGAACTAGAAGTTGGTTCTTGGTGAAGGTTTAGGTGCAAGGACTGAAATTTTGGTTCTTGTGGTAGATTGGGTGTGTGATTGGAATCTGTAATCTGTAAAACATTTAATCTAGTGGAACTCAGTTGGAATTTGGCTAAGAACTGGACGTAACCCTAGATTGGGTGAACCAGTATAAATCTTGGTTGTATTTCTCTAAACCTTACTCTCTTTAATTCTGTTGCTGCCTTTATTTTAATTACTTATTTTGCTTGATTTAAGAATTGGTCAGAACTCTTAATCTTTGAAATAGATAATCTATAAATTGCGAAAATCTTTCAAAGATCAATTCACCCCCCCCCCCTCTTGATCTCAACCCCTTTTTATAACAAAAACTACTATATTCTTCTTCTTCAAAGTTAATTAAAATGTTGAATAGACTTTCCTTTAATTTTTCATCTTCTATTAGATTGATTTTTTGTATTACTTTACAATTATTAGCATAATGTTCAATTTTTCCACATTTCCAACATGTATTAATTTTTTTCTTTGATTTATTATATTTGGGTTTTCTTGTCATTTTGGTTTTATTTTCTACATTTTTGTTTCCATTTTTATCTTGAAATTTCTTATAAGGTTTTCTATAGGTTTTCCTATATATTTTTTCTTCTTTTTTAATTACTTTCTTTTTTCTAGCACTAGGGGATCTAATAGGTTCCATGTCATACTATTGACAAAAATTTCCTATTTCTTTTCTATTAACCATACTTTCTTTTCTAAGTTTATTCTATAATTTAAAATCAGTTCAAACTTGTATTCCTGTTTCTACAATTATATTATGTATTTGTCCATAAGTTAGGGTATCATATGCTATAGGTTTCCCATAATGTCTTTCTAAATTTATCTTTACTTTTTCTGAAAATAATTTAGGTAATCCAACTAAAAATCTTTCCTTCCAAAAATCAGCAAATTCATCCTCTCTTAAGGTTACTTTTGATAAGAAGTTATCTTTGTACCATCTATAATCTCTGACATTGTTGGGCAATATAAATTTGCTAATTGGCTTGTTGATCTTTCTTTAAATATATTTGGGTCTCCTAAGAAATTTTGTATTATTGAGTAGATTAATGTAGATACTGCATCTTCTTGATTTGTTTATGCTTTTATACTATTTAAAATTGCTAATTTTTCTTGTTCTGTACAAAGGTTATCCCACCAGCCTTTTAGTTGACCAATGAATCCCTATACTATAGCTATAGCGGCAGACTTGTCGCTACATCCTTTAGTTTTATGGGCAGTAGCCGCCATTGTCATTTGGCAAGTTAAATCTAATATAGTTTGTTCACTCATACCATCTAAATTCCATTCTGTTATCTCATTTCCTGAAAAGGCATTTTGTACTAATTCACCCCTTTCCTCAAATTGTACATCAGCAACTGTAGGTCTAGGGTAGTAATTTCTAAGTTTTGGGTAAGTTTTCATTTTATTTATTTCTATCGTATTTATAGAAGTATTACCTATTTGTTCTATTTTCTTTTTTAATTCTTCTATTTGTAAATCCGTATCACTTTTTAATCTTAATGAATCTAATTCTTTTTGTGGTATGTTAGACAATTTATATATTGGCTTCATAGGTTCTTTAAAACTACTTGGTATATCTCTTAAAGATTTATTTTCTGTTCTAGTTAGTTGTTTTGTCATAACTTCTAATACTATATTAGAGTAGTTAAGCTGAGAATGTTTTTTTTATATATCTTTTATTTGTACCGGTTTCTCTTCACTTTTAACATCTTTATAGGGACTTGCCTAAATTTGTAGATCTTTGGTGGGTTTGATTATAATTCCCTGTTGCGGAGGATATTCAGCTACTATTAGTTCATTATTAATAGTTTTCCAAGTATTTGATATTTTTTCTAAAGGATATATATGTTTTTCTTTATTATAATTAAAAAACCAATCGAAAAAATATAAATTTATTTCATGTTCTAAGTAGCCATAAAAGTTTTTCCTAAACTCTTCTGTCTATTCTTTTGTAAAGGTTTTAAAATACCACTCTCTATTTTCTTTATTGTATTTTGCCTCAAAATCTTGTCTTATCCAATTTTTATCTATACAAAATGATACTTCTCTACTTACAGTATTTAGTATTTGTGAGGCAGTCGGAGAGTATTGAGGAGATTCTGATCCCCTTGACTCTTCATATATGGGCTTTGTAAATCTAGGTGTAATATTATTTAATCCCCTTAAGTCTAAATTTATTGTTGATCCATCAACTAAATGTCTTGAAGATTGTCCTTTATATATCATTTGAGGTTCTCTTTGTTTAAGAGATAATAATCTAATCATCTTTAGTCTAATGGCAGTACCATCTTGAATTATTTCCCTAATTTGAGTATTATAAACTTTTGGTTCTTTTATAATATCTTCTAATTTCCATTCCTCAGGAATTTTACCTATTACTTCTTCATGGCTTAATCTTTTTGGGATTTGTACTGATGATTTTCTAAGGTTAGCTTCTACTAATATGGTTTCATCTTTTGGCGAAGATCTTAAAGCTTTATAATTGTAATCTATTCTAGTTACTTTATGATAAATTCTATAAATTATTTGTATTGGGCCAGATTCTTCATCTACTATTTCTTCAGGAATTTGTACATATAATTTTATAGCATTACTTGTCTTATCATTTCTAATATTCATTGAAAAATTAGGATAACAATTAAAGAAAGTAGGTCCATCATGTAGATTACTTTCTAATATTGCAATTATTGAATCATTAAATTTTTTAAGTCTTACATCTCTTAATAACATTAATATTGGACTATTTACTCCTATTCGATAATTCAGTTTTGCTGCGACTTGTATTAGTCCTAAATAAATAAAATTATATCCATCTTTTATACGTTGGTCTAAAATTGATTGTTCTAGAACATTTATAATCTTATTATTTTTTGTTCCTAGGTCGCTGTATTCCACTTTATGTATTTCATCTTAATTTGTTGACCAAAACTTATGTTATTTATAAAATTCACATTTTCTTACTATAGGTATCGACCAATTATGTAAAGAGTTTTCTATTGCAGCGATTTGTAATTCTTTATCTTTATTATCTATAGAGGATGAAGAAGACGAAGCTTCTTGTTGCGACGTTTTAACTACTATTTGTTTGTCTTTGTTTCTTAATCTTAAATCACTTAGGGTTCTAAGGATATTTGGCATTCTCACTCTTTCTCTAGTCTCCATGCTATGGGACCACCTCTTTGCCTTCTCGGCCTATCTGGCTAACCAACGGTCTCACTATTCAAAGAAGTGAATGTCCAGAAAAGAACTGTACAATGATAAAAGAACTGATTCTATTCAAAATAATTATATTTGTTATTCTTGTGGTAAGCAGGGACATATAAGAAGTGAATGTCCAGAAAAATCCAAGAATCAAAATAAGAAAAATATGAAGTACAAAGGGAGAAAGGCCTACATAGCTTGGCAAGACAATGATTCATCCTCAAGTTCCGAATCTGAAGGTGAAGAAGTGAATCTATGCTTAATGGCTGGCTGTGAATCCTCTTCATCCCATAAAAAGGTTGAGTATTTGATTAAAACCTTATCTAAGTTTACTCAAGGTAAAGTGATGAGCCATTATTTTCCCGCATTTTCTTATCTTTATGTACTTATCTTAATTAGTGTTTTGGGCTTAATTTTCTATTATTAGTGAATTTTTACTAATTAGGCTTCATTTGGGCCAATAATTCAGATTTTAATTAATTTGAATCCATTTGATCTAATTTTTTCTTATTATTAATTTTAGGACTGTTAAAGCAATTTTGGGCCCAGAAGATTGGGCCAGATGCCATATTACAATTTAAAACATTTTTGGGCTTGAAAAATTGGGTCAAATGTCATATTTTATTCAATATGAGTACTAACATTAGTTCATTGTTTTATTTATCATTTTTTTTCTACAGATCTCCAAAAATCATGATTCTAAAAGCATTATAAATTGGAAACATTCAGCCTTCCATACGGTCCAAAATCATTCAATTCGAAGATAAATTGGATTTTACATAAATTATCCAAAATGGGTCAATCACACCAGCCCGACCCAATGGACATGCTTCAGTAATTTAAGTCTCCTAAATTCATTAGACCTTCGAAAATAGTAGAAATAGTGGCGTTTTAAAGCTACCTCAAAAGGCTTTCAAAGGAGACCAAAATCGCTTAATTTGGATAAGTATTACAAATACTGCATGTCTTTGAAGTTCACGGACCTGACTGAAACCAACTTGTGATGTGTTTTGTGGATCAGTTAGGCCCAAACCTAGATTAAGATTAGGGTTAGGGTTATTTATATAAGAGAGGCACATCACACATCACCCAACACACATCACACAAGGACTACGTAGTCACCACACTTCCACCTTTCATCTTCTGCAATTTATATTCAAGTTTGTTTACTCTTCTATCATTATTTTTAAATTCTTGTTCGATTTTAATTATGTTTCTTCTATTGCGTTTTCAACTTTCCATGGATAGCTAAATCTTTGTATTGATTTTCCGAGAAGAATGCAAGTAGATCTTTGAGGTTTTGTTCTTCAATTTCATTTTGTTTGTTCTCTTAACTCTTCATCTTCTAATCTCAGTGTTAAATTATAATCTGTTTATGCTTAATAAACCGAAACTAATATCACAGTTTGCTTAATTCTGTGTTAGAGATGAGATTATGTGATGTATGCAATGCTTAATTGTATAAGGATAATTTGGGGTTAATCTTCGCTTAGTTGGTTAATTTCATGTTGGAATAAGGATTAAGGAAATTTTGGGATTAGTCTTCGCTTAGTTGGTTAATTTCATATTGGAACAAGGGTTAAAGCTAATTTGAGATTAATCTTCGCTTAGTTGGTTAACTTCGAATTAGAATATAATTTGGGATTTATCTTCGCTTAGTTGGTTAATTTTGAATTAATTTCGTAATTTAGGATAAGTGACATTGCATTAGAATAAGGAAATCAATTGCATTTTAATCTGTTTTTAATCTGCATTTTTATAATCTGCTTTTGTTCTGTTTCATCTAATATTTTAATTTTGAAAAACTCCCTTTTTTTTTACTATTCTAATTTTAAAAATTGATAGGCTTTGTAGAAATTCGTAGTCTTTGGGAGACGACCTAGGAAAGCTTCCTACTACTATATTTATTTGTTTTAATTATTTGACCGAGTACGACATCAATCAAATTTTGCGCCGTTGCTGGGGACCAAGATTTTTGTCTAGGTTTCCAATTTTTATTTTCTGTTTCTGTTTTCGTTTTTATTTGTTTTTATTTTATTTTATTTAAATATTTTATTTCATTTTCAGTTATTTAAATATTTTATTTGATTGTTAGTTATTTGAATATTTTATTTGATTTACTTGTTATTTAGATATTTTATTTGATTGTCGGTTATTTAATATTTTATTTGGTTTGCTTGTTATTTGGATATTTTATTTGATTTTTAGTTATTTAAATATTTTATTTGATTGTTAGTTATTTGAATATTTTATTTGATTTGCTCGTTATTTGGATATTTTATTTGATTGTCAATTATTTAATATTTTATTTGGTTTCGTTGTTATTTGGATATTTTATTTGATTTTTAGTTATTTAAATATTTTATTTGATTTTCGATTATTTGAATATTTTATTTGATTGCTAGTTTTTAATATTTTATTTGATTTTCAGTTATTTGAATATTTTATTTGATTGCTAGTTTTTAATAATTTATTTGATTTTTAGTTATTTAAATATTTTATTTGATTTTTAGTTATTTAAATATTTTATTTGATTTTCAGTTATTTGAATATTTTATTTGATTTGTTGTTATTTGGATATTTTATTTGATTTTCAGTTAATTGAATATTTTATTTGATTTTCTATTTAATTGAACATACTTACTTGTCTTAATACTATTTTGATAGCCCACTTGTTGTTCTAAAACTCTTTTGGGTAAAAATAAATAAATAAATAAAAATAAAGTAAAAGGTATTTAAAACTCGTGTTTTTGATCATACTAGAATTGGTTACAAACCTAAGTTTGGGGTTAAAACTAAAAGGTATTTGAACTTCTTTTCTTTCAGAAAATCAACAACATCTCCTGTTTTTCATTATTGTATTAAAAAAGGACATACTGTAAAATTCTGTCATATTAGAAAACATTTTGTGCCACAGGGTAAAGTGAGATGGGTTCCAAAATATGTTAAACAGAAAATTTGACCACTAAGGACCCAAAGTAATTAAGGGTACCAAATACTTGATGCTTGATTTTTCAAGAACAGTAGCAAGAATCACTTTGGTACTTGGACAGCGGATGCTCAAGGCATATGACAGGTGATATTTCCAAATTTCAGAAACTGAGATTGAAGACTGGAGGTCATGTGACATATGGAGATAACAACAAGGGAAGAATCTTAAGTTCTGGAGATATAGGAGATGGTGAAACCGTGACCATTCACAATGTTCTTCTTGTTGAAGGTCTTAAGCACAACTTAATCAGTATAAGCCAATTATGAGATCTTGGTCACAAGGTTATCTTCAAACCAGAAATCTGCTTAATCTGTGAGCCAAAATCTGACACGGTAATGTTGGTTGGTAAGAGATTAAACAACATTTACATGCTAGATATCAAACATTCTATCTCATCTCAAAGTTGTCTTCTTACTAAAGAAGAAGAATCTTGGTTATGGCATAGAAGGTTTGCACATATTCATCTTAATCATCTTGACAAACTAATTACTAAAGATTTAGTTTCTGGACTACCTAAGCTTCAAATTCTGAAAGACAAAATCTGTGATGCTTGTTTAAAAGGTAAACAAACTAGAAAATCCTTTTCAAATAAAAACATTGTTTCTACTTGTAGACCTTTGGAACTTCTTCACATGGATTTTGTTGATCCTTCAAGAAATAAAAGCCTAGGTGGTAATCTTTATATCATGGTAATTGTTGATGATTTTTCCAGATTTACTTGGACTACTTTTTTAAAAGCCAAATCAAATTCTTTCAAATATTTTAAAAAGCTTGCCAAGGTTTTACATAATGAGAAAGGTTATTTCATTTCTTCTATTCAAAGTGACAATGGTGGAGAATTTGTAAATGAAAAGTTTGAATTATTCTGTGAAAAGTATGGCATAAAACACAACTTTTTTGCTCCAAGAACTCCTCAATAGAATGGTGTTGTGAAAAGGAAGAACAGATCTAGTGTGGAACTTGCTAGAACAATGCTTTGTGAGAACTCCTTACCTAAATACTTTTGGGCAGATGCTGTAAACAGTGCTTGTCATGTTTTGAATAGAGTTTTGATTAGACCCATTCTTAAGAAAACCCCATATGAACTTTACAAAGGAAGAAACCCCAACATAAACTATTTCAGGGTTTTTGGATGTACATGTTTTATTTTAGACAATGGGAAAGAAAATATTGGCAAGTTTGATGAAAAATCTGACAAAGGGATCTTTCTTGGCTATTCTTCTAACAATCATGCATATAGAGTATATAATTTAAGACTGAAATCTGTTGAAGAATCAATACATGTTGTTTTTAATGAGTCCCCTCGAGTGTTGCAGAGTAAAATAACAGGTACTGCAGATGATGATGAATTAGCTGATAATTCTTATCAGTTAAAACATTCCAAAGATACAGATCAGTATACTGTCGAAGAAGGTGATCAATCAATTGATCCTACAAAAATTGATCCACCAGAAATAATTGTTGGAGAACAGGAAGAAGATACCTTGGATGAGCTTCCTAAAGAATGGATTGTCCCAAGGGATCTTTCTCTAGACAATGTTATTGGGCAAATCAATAAGGGAGTATCCACTAGAAATTCTCTTAATCAATTCTGCAATCATATGGCATTCATTTCACAAATTGAACCTAAAACTGTTAAGGATGCATTACATGATGAATATTGGGTTAGTGCCATGCATGATGAACTTAATCAGTTTGAAAGAAATAATGTGTGGGAATTAGTTCATAAAACCAAAGATATCAATATAATTGGTACTAAGTGGGTATTCAAAAACAAATTAGATGAACACGAAATTATTACTAGAAATAAAGCTAGGTTGGTAGCCAAAGGATATAATCAACAAGAAGGAATTGATTTTGATGAAACCTCTGCACCCGTAGCTAGACTTGAAGTTGTTAGACTGTTATTAGCTTATGCTTGCATTAGTGGTTTCAGATTACTTCAGATGGATGTCAAGAGTGCCTTTCTAAATGGACTCATCAATGAAGAAGTCTATGTTTCTCAGCCTCCTGGTTTTGAAAATCACAAACATCCTGACCATGTCTACAAGCTGAAAAAGGCTCTTTATGGATTAAAGCAGGCTCCTAGACAATGGTATGAGAGGTAAGTAATTTCTTAATTGATCAAGGATACAAACGAGGTGAAGTTGACAAAACCTTACTCATTAAGAAATCTGGATCTGACATTATACTGGTGCAGGTTTATGTTGATGATATCATTTTTGGTTCTACTAATAATGCCTTGTGTAATAAATTTGTTAAGGAAATGCAAAGTGAATTTGAGATGTCTATGATGGGAGAACTGAATTTCTTCCTTGGTCTCCAGGTTAAGCAATTAAGGAATGGTATTTTCCTAAATCAATATAAATACTGTAATGAGTTGTTGAAGAAATTTGATATGCATAATTGCAAAGAATCCTCCACACCCATGTCTACTAACTGCTATCTAGATTTAGATGAAAAAGGGATATCTGTTGATCAAACTAAATATAGAGGTTTGATTGGATCTCTTCTATATCTGACTGCTAGTAGGCCTGACATTATGTTCAATGTTTGCCTTTGTGCTAGATTTCAGGCAAATCCAAAGGAATCTCACCTCACTACTGCTAAAAGGATTCTCAAGTATCTTAAAGGAACCATTAATGTTGGACTATGGTATCCTGAAGGTGCCTCTCTTAAACTTGTTGGATTTTCTGATTCTGACTTTGCACGATGTAGATTGGATAGGAAAAGTACCTCTGGTACATGCCATTTACTGGGAAGCAGTCTCATATCATGGCACAGCAAAAAAAACAAGCATGTGTAGCTCTTTCAACTCCAGAAGCTGAATACATTGCAGCTGGGAGTTGTTGTGCTCAGAGTATCTACCTCAAACAACAATTGAAAAATTATGGGGTGTTTCTCAACACAGTACCTCTGGTTTGTGATAATACTAGTGCAATTAGTCTAACTAAGAATCCTATTCAACACTCTAGAACTAAGCATATTGAAATTAGACATCACTTTATTAGAGAACATGTATCTAGGGGTGATTGTGAAATTTTATTCATTGATACTGAGAAACAATTAGCTGACTTGTTCACCAAACCACTACCTAGAGATAGACTTAATATGCTTAGAAATGAATTAGGTATTTTGGATCTATCTAGTATTGTATAATTGATCCTTTATTATGGTTCTGTGCTTTTTAACAGGTTGATAATATGTTCAATCGATTAATTTGTCTGAAAATTTTGAAATACTTGTCAAACTATGTGTTTTAATCGATTGAAATTGCGAAATAATCTGTTGATTTCTTGATTCTCAATCTCTGTTCATGATTTATTGCCAGATTAATCGATTAAATAAGTTTTTAATCGATTTATTTCAATAACTCTGTAGCTCTGCATGTTTTTCCTTTTTTGAATTAATTGATTAAATCTTCGATTCAATCGATTTATTTTACTTTTGATAATCTGAGTCTATATCATTAATTGAAAATCAATTGATTTTATGGAAAATCAATTGGTTAATTTTTTCTAGGGCTAGTAGTGTATGCTTTGCTTCTGATTATTTACTGCAGATTGAGTTAAGTGCCTTTGCAACTACAAACAACTTCAGCTACTCTCTTAAATGTAATGGTTATCCAATAAACGCTGAAAGACTGTGATTGGAAATCAGATGTGAAGAAATGCAGGTAATCGAGTGTTACAGTACCCATTCTCTCTCTCTCTCTCTCTCTCTCTCTCTGTCTCTCTTTTCCATCTCTGACAAAAGGAGCATAACTGAGGTAATTTAATAAAGACAAATTTGACTATTCAAAGTAGATGAAGGGTCTGGTTTCTCCCATTCCTTTTAGTATGCAATAGTTGATTCGAAAATCTTGTACTCTCTCTTGGAAAAATATTCTCTCTTTTCTGTATTCAGTTCATCTCTCAAACATCATGTTCAAGCGCACCAAATCTGGAAGGAGGAAGTTCAGCAGAGGAGAATCCTCAGCTGTTGTCCAAGAAACATCAGGAGGAGGGTGCATTGAAACTTGGTTCAATGGGAATCAAGAGAAGATGGGGTTATTCATTCACGAAATGATCAGAAAATAGATTAATATTCCCAAGGTTCTGAAATTCTCGTGGTTGGATGTTGAAGGGTTTAAAGGGGTTCGAAAGCTGCTGCAACACCAGAAACTTCAGAAGTTCCTAGAGCTCAATGGTAAAATCTATCCTAACCTTATCAAATTTTTCTTTACTAACCTGTCATTTGAAGGTTCTACACTCAAAACTCAAGTTAAAGGAGTGGAAATTGAGATTACTCCCACTGTCTGGAAAAATGTTGCTGGACTCAAGGATGAAGGAGTAAAAGTCACTAAAGGGTATACCTGTGATGTAGAAGAATTCAACAAAGTCCAATATTTTCGTTCTTGTTTGAGAAATAAGCGTGACTCTGTGAGTTCCTTCAACACTGGGAAGCAATCATGCAGTACTGAATGAAGGTGACTTGGTACTGATGTATTGTATCCACCATAGAATCAGAGTAAACTGGAAGGAGAATTGTCTGAAATCGTTCGCCCCACAAATGAGATTAACAACTCCATCCTTCATAAAATGGGATTCATTAAGATTGATGGTGATTGGATTTCAAAAGAAGAAGTTGGGAGAGAAGAAGAAGAAGAAGAAGAGGAAGAGGATGAGAATATTGGTGCTCCAAGTGCTACTGAAGCAAGCCAAATAGACCCTATGGAAGATGTTATGGCTCAGCAGTCTCCATTGGAAATGATTCCTTACGTGGCACAACCTGACCGTGGCATGCCTCTTTCACAGTTTGAAAGGACTATGCTGCATCAAATGAATGAAATTCAAACAAATCAAAGGAGGCACATGGAGATGACATATGCTCTGCAAGCTCGCCAGCATCAGCTTTATGAAGACTCCATTGCCAGATTTCAGCACATTGATAATCAACTGGAGGATATCTTCAACAGAATTGGACCTCCAATTCAATCAGGGTCCCTAGGATGGTGATTAGTGAAATTTCTTATGCTTTCTTTCACTTGTGTTTTTTTGTTTGTCTTAATTTTGGGTACCTACATGGTACTTATGACTTGTAATTGAACACTTTTTTGATGAAGTCAAATAGGGGGAGAAGTATTCGCTTATACTAACACTACACTACACACACATCACAAAATCATATGTCTCTGTTCTGTTATTATTTCTTTTATGCAGGTGCAGTGGTTATTTGTCTCCATTAAATAGGGGGAGATTGAAGCACTTGTTGGATTTGATGAAGACATATAGAGTTTATAGAGTTTATAGAGTTTATTTTGTGGGTGTGTAGGTAGATAGGTTATAGGTTTAGAATTTAATATCTTGATAATTTCAGTAGATCTTGTGATAAACGCCTATAAATGTTGCATTTCATAGAATTTATCTTACTGCATGAAAAACCAATCTTTTAGCCTTGAAAGAACAAACTGAGTTTTTTAATCTGTTAAAAAGCAGTTTCAATCTGTTAAAATCACTTAAAATAGGAAATGTATATATACAGCTAAAATTTTAATTGATTGAATCGCAGAATCAACAGGTTAAAATGTTCTTGATAGTTTTTCTATATTGTAGACCCCAAATCTTGCCCGGCCTCCAAATAAAGAGTAGAAGACCTCCTATTCGAAGATGGACGAAGCCTAAAAAGCCACTAGGAGAGACTATTAGGCCCCATACTAGGATAGGAGGGTTTTTTTTGCACAAAAATAAGGTTTCTCGCCTTTTTGGGGACGAGACCGCCGTCTCGAAATAGAGACCGCCGTCTCGCCTCATGAAAATGGTGAGACCGCTGTCTCGTTTGGCGAGACGACGGTCTCGCCACCTGCGAAGGGCGAGACGGCGGTCTCGACCCTGTCAGACGAGACGGCGGTCTCGACCTGTCAGGCGCGAAAAACCTATAAATAGGGGGCTCCATTCCCTCATTTCTACACACACACACACACAGTTTCTCCTCCTTCTCTCTAGAAATCACCTAAGCTTCTCTCTCTAGAATCCCTCTGACGCATTTCTGGAGCTTCTGAGTGTTTCTGCGAGTGTTTTTCGGCGTTTTGAGAAGTTTACGACGCTGTGGAGAGTGAAGGGCTGCCACAAAGCACCCTCTTTTTTAAAATTAATATAAAAGCGTGCTTCGGAGGTTTATATTCTCCCTCTCTACTCTTATCGCTTTAATTTTAAATTATGCAATATATACTAGGGCCATGTAGTCATAATTTTAAATTCCACAGAATAAAAGGGTAAAAGAGTAATTTTCACCGGTTTAAATATTTTTTAGCTGGCCTGTCATAGGGAACCCGAAAGGGGCGTCGTAAAGGAACTAACACTTCCTTTACACATAACTAACTCCCTTACCCAACTCTGGTTCTAACGACCAAAGTTGGTTTTTCAAAAACCAACGCCTTTTTAACTCCTTTTCCGATGTTTTCGGTAAAAACATCGGTGGCGACTCCACAGAACCTTTCAAAACTAGCTTTTGGATTAGCCCGGTTATCGGACAATCCAAGAGCGCCTTTTAAAAAACCTCGCCCCTAGGTTCAGCCCGGTTATCGGACAACCTAAAGGCGTTGTAACCACCAACAGAAAACGCAAAAAAAACAAGAGGGTCGAAACCATCGCGTCGCTCTGACTGCCTCTTTTTGACGGCGGCGACAGATGGCGACTCCACTGGGGAAGCCTCGAGAGTTGATCCCATTTAGTGATGGGTCGGCTTAAAAAATAAATAAACCTAGAAAATAACGCTTTTGCCCTTACCTTGTATTATAACATGTTTTACAGTTTGGCTTTAAATAACTATTGCTTGTTTATACTTACGCAATTGTTTGAAATACAAATTGTACACAAACCCTTGCACACAACAGTTCCCTCTATACCCGGGGGCAAGTGAGAAATCCATAGGGAGTGGGTGACAGGTACGGTTCGCTGTAGTGATGGCCTTGTGCCCACCGGTGTGATCGAAAACCACCACTCAAGGTGATAACCTTCCTCTTTTGTCACAAAGACCGACTATGGCCTTAGTGCTAAGCATGGTCGGAAGGCTGGAGAGTGGGGACCCTATAATGGGGGCACCTTCGGGGCCTTAGCCTTGGTGAGGACAATTAGAACCTACCTTCGCCAAATCACTTTTCTACAGGAAAACCCTACCTGGTGATTAAAACGACTTCTCGCCTGTTCGCGAATGATCGAATTGTGTGTGCATATGTTTGTTGCATTTGTCTGTTGCATAGCATAACCAAACAACAGAAGAAAAACCACAAAAAACAAAATTTTGCAATAAACACCCTTATCTCGGACAATCTGCCTTTGAGCTAGCCTGGTTTCAGGTTCTTTATAAGCTAAGTAGCCACGCAGTCCGACATAAGAGATAAGGGACGCTAATATTATTCTTTCGCCAATAAAACCATTTTATCTCGGACAGTCTGCCTTTTAGCTAGTCTGGTTTCAGGTTCTTTGTAAGCTAAGTAGCCACGCAGTCTGACAGAAGAGATAAAAGGCTAAAAAAAATAAATCCAAAATAAATAAAAGAATAATAACAAAATCAAAACATTTATAAAAATAATTTTGACAAAGTCGTATCATTCATATTGCATCATGTCATAAGTGGAAAAACCAAGAGAAAAAATAAATGCATAAGGAAAGCATGCATGCACATCATTTTAGTAAACCTCCAAAAAATGGGTCTTAGGAGGGTTTTTTGGGAAAACTACTGGGCCAAATCCCCTCCGAAAATTTGCAACTTGGTTCTTCAGCCTTTTCTCTTCGTTTTGACATGTTGTGCGTCCAAATCGGACATTCCAGTCAAAAGTTATGCCACTTTGAACATCTACCGCCCTTTTGTACTAGTGCATGCATAAATACATTCATTCCAGTCAAAAATCTTTTTGCATTCTAAAAAGTGGCTAGTATTCTTCATGCCCTCATCCGCATACAAAAAAAATACAAAATCCCAAACACTATCATACATCATGTTAGAAAAAAAAACATGATAATGTTTAGGAAAAAACAAACACTTGCATATATGCATCCACCAAACTTCATCTTCATAACATGCATCTAATAATAGACAATCGAAGAAGTGGACATTCCTCAATACCATGAAAAGAGGATTAGGGCATTCGCATGCCATGCACAGGAAGTAAAAAAGAAAATAAATAGAAATATTTACCCGCCTATGGGTTCATTTAGGCTTCTCCGCTTTTAAAAAAAAATGTACTTCGAAACATTGCATTGAGGAATGTACACTGTCTGGATGAAATAAATAAAATTTTTTGTTTTCATCATCTCTTCAAGTGTCTATTGTATTCATAAATTGTTTGTATTCTCACTTTAATAATAATAAGATAATAAAAAGAAAGGATTAGTCGATGTGCTTTCCATGAATCGGAATAAGATGAAGAGCAAACATTTTGTCATCAAGTTTTTCCCAACAGTTGATCCGCCTAAAGAGGATAATAAGCCTCAACTATTGGGTATCCGAGTTAATAAGGAAGAGGGGGCAAGGATGCCATTATATTTTGTTCACGCCTCGAATCGAATAAGGTGGTACCATGGAGATACCAAAAACATCGCCCATTAATGAGGATATCTCCAGCATAGCTGGCATTGGGGGCAAAATTAGAAATGAAAGAATCTATTCCCCCAAGGAGCTGTAAGATGATGCTCCTACAAATAAAGAAAAAATAAAAAGACTGAAGAAAAACATAATCCAAAGAGGAAACTGAGTAGACTTTGGATTCACGACGCTAAGGCAGTTCTCTCAACGCTCCGCCAAAGAGACAAACTCAGGGTAGGCGACAAGCTAGTCACAGTTTGAGCTAGAGATGACATTCGGATCAGCAAGTCATTTGCCCTACCTTGGATGGAAGCGACTGAAAAGGACCATTGAAATATCTTTTGCCAATATGAAAAGACTTCCCCAACAATATGAAGGTGACCCACATGATGAGGAAATATGGATATCGCCCAAACCAAGGGCTCATTAGAAACTCTCAAGGAATAAGGGAGTCACCAGATTTTAAAGACAATCCTTTAAAGCATTACCCTACAAAGGATCAAGCTGCACGGAGAAAAGGGAAGTCTCCCCTCCGCACCTTGAATCAGATTTTCCCATATAGAGGGGTTCAAGCATCAAAAGCGACTTTAGTCATTAGGTGTTCTCCTTCTGATTCTTAGGGTTTGTAAATCCAATGACTATTAGAGATTACTCCTCAGGGCTAGCCCGACCCCCGAGCATTGTAGGGCACATATTTCCCTATTAATTACAAAGAATGTCATTCTTACTATCTGCTTCTCTTCTTGCTATTCATGTGTAAACCTCATTAATAACCATGTTTAAGCAAACGTTTTCAAAATGCGTCAAAGTAATCAAACTGCGCCATTGACCAAAATAAAAGTCAAATCCATCACTACTGATTGACTAGAAGCACAAAATAAAGTTTTATCTCGTCATAAATAAAGTTGTGTTTCGCCAATGTTGTGCAAAAAGAAAACAAAAACCAAAAGAAGCCCATAAAAGCTAAAGGCCAAAAAGAAAGGGCAAGATACCCAGTAGGAAACCCACTAAGGGGGCTACACAAAAGATAGGGTCAACCCGCTAGGACATCCGAACAACCATAAAGGGTAGCCTAGGCAAAAATCAAGGTTACAAAATAAAGTCCGCTAGGTTTCCCAAAGCAACAAAAAAAGAAACCTAGACAAAAGTTAGGACAAAACAAAACACAACATCCTACACTGAAAACCCAAAGGGCGGACTAGGGAAGTCAATCAGTCATAGCAAGCGCTATAGAACAAGACGCCACTTCGTAAAAAAAATGTTTGTCTAAACTAGCCTAAACACTCTAACCAACCTTGGCTAGCCGTGCTTACAAAAACCATTTTTGTCAAAATAAAACAATTCTAAAACACAAGCCTTTGATATAAATATCCTCTTCCTTCTTTTCTCTTGACCCTTACCACTACGACATTCTAGTAAGTAGTAGGGAAATGTGGAGATAGTAATCAATAGGAGGATCAACATCCCCAAGGAAAGGGAGGGGCGCACTAACATGGCAAGTCGCTCTACAATTAACACAATCATTCTTCGGTCATGAAAAAATCGAGACGACAAAATTGGTACAGCCTATCTTGTCGACGAAAGCACATAACGTCAGAAGCTCATCAGAAGTAAAAGCACATTGGTTAATCCTTTTGAAAAATTAATTGAAATAGTATTATAGGATGCATATCGCAAACATTGCATGCATATGATAGGCTCCTATCTCTCAAAAAAGAGAAGAGAAAGAAAAAATGACAATAAAAAAAATAATGCCTGCTAGGAGATTCTTAGGCAAAAGTTAGGGCAGCCCGCTAGATCGAAAACCCGCAAAGGGCGGTCTAGGCAAAAGTTAGGGCATTCATAAAAAAGGAAAAAGCCCGCTAAGATATCCTAGGCAAAAATTAAGGCAGCCCGCTAGACCGAAAACCCCAAAAGGGCGGTCTAGGCAAAAGATAGAGCTAAACCAAAAAATGAATAAAAGAGAGGGGCCCTTCATCATAATCATAAAAAACTCCAGCAGGAGAATACCAGTCACTTTTCCAGATGCATCAATCAAAAAGAATAGATTGCATTTAGGGCATCCACACACAAGTATTCGCACAAAACGACTTGTCAATGTCAAAAATGAAATAAATAAAAATCACTTCAGATAAATAACAAAAAATAACAAAAAAAACGAAAAGCATTCATGCATATAAGGAGACTAGCTTCGTGTTTGTGATTGAAAACAGGATCACTGAGACTGAGTCTCCAAATAATGCCCTCAAGAAAACGGAGCAAGTCATCAATCAAGGACTCAGCAGAATAAGAGCTTCTGAAAATTAAGAGCTTCAACTACCATCCTTCTACCCAGAAAAGAAGGCACAAGAAAGTAATAAGTCTCCAAACATTGCTCTCCCTCAAGAAAGAAGAGCGAGTTGTCATAAGAAGCTTCCAGAAGCCAAAGCTCCAATCATCACCCAATAAAAGAGGGCACAATCATCAAGACATCATAAAAGAAAAGCCTACGGAAAGGCCTAGTCATCCCCAAGAGGATCCCTTCCTACTCCGAAGGCAAAACAAAAACACTCCTCACGGCTCAGCATTACCACTACATGAATCATCAAGCACACTCACCCAAAGTCTCCTCCACACTCCCCAATGGAGAATAAAGGCTTCAAGAGCCCATCATCATCAGCAATCAAAAGAGTCCAATCTCCATACCATCAAGGGCTCAACAAAAAGAAAGAAGAAAAGAAAAAAGAAAAAACCCTTGCATCCCCAGCGGATGTCCGAAAAGGCCATGACAGAGAGGGTCGAATAAAAATCCTCAAGTGGATCGCCAAAAAATTCTACAAAAAGGAATCAGAAATTCCCATCCCTCAGTGGAATAAGAGCTTCACAAGTATAGCTCGCATCAACATCAATCAAGGAGCCAAGACTCCATTCCTAGAAAAGAAAAATCAGATCCCTAGGAAGTCAACTAATTCCCTGGTGGATCACTAAAGAAATAAAACGTCATCCCTAGTGGACCCCCCCCCCCAAAAAGAAGGGCAAAAGCCAGCATAATAAAAAGAGACTAAAAGTAAAAAGGCTTACGCATTATCCCCATTAAAAAGTCAGATTTCCAACTCGCGATAAAAAAGAGATAAATCGCGAAAAAAAAGGCGAAATCAATCCTAACTTTTAGGCAATCAATAAAATCCCTAAGTGGGTCACCACAGAAAAGGGAAAATCAACGAAAAAGAAGGAATTGGAAATCCCAATCAAACAAGAGTATCGGCAAAGCCATCTCATTCCCTCAAAGGGGAAATCAAAATTAGATCCCAAGGAAGGCAACCAATTCCCCGGTGGATCAATAAAAAAGAAAGATCATCCCTAGTGAGCCTACTGCAAAGGAAAAACTTTATATTCATCCTCAGAATGTCATTTGCCTATGCATAGGCAAGACCTGGCAAGCAAGAGCCAGCATCCCCATAAGGGAATATCAGCCTAGTCAGAGGCAAAACAAATGCAGCCAAAAGTCTTCACTTCCGATGAAGCATCTGCCTACTCAGAGGCATTACCAAAAACTCAATGGAGTATCTGCCTGCTCAGAGGCACCATCAAAATCAACAAAATTTTCAATGGATATCTGCCTACTTAAGAGGCCTCACCAAGATCAACAAATCCCCAGAGGATTCTTGCCTACCTAAGAGGCACTCATAAAAAATTCCCGACAACCAGCAAAGTCGGATGACCACTACCAAAAGATAAAAATCAAAGAATCCCCAGCAACCAACAAACTGGATGAACACCAACAGAATCCCCAGAACAGACCGGATGACAATTCCCAGAAAAGAAAAACCAAGACAAGAGAACGCATCTCAGCGCTCAGCGCATGAGCCACCCAAGCAGTAAGCCGCCACTACCACCAGTCCTACGCAGTGGACTGTACCAGCCAGATTAGGGGTTCATACTTATCAACCTGTGCACGTGATGCGCTTGATCTGCGCTCGAGCCAGATCAGTAAGTCGCACTACCACCCTGATGGGGGGTTCATACCCATCCAGTCCCACACAACAGACTGCAATTACCACCCTGATGGGGGGTTCATACCCATCCAGTCCCACACAACGGACTGCAACTACCAGCCTGATGGGGGGTTTATACCCATCAACCGAAGGATCGGCTACCGTCAGAAGGAGTATCCGGAGGTTCCACCACGTGTTAACCAAAGGGATCGGCTACGTCAGAAGTAGTATCCTGGAGGTGCACAACACAAATTTTCCCCAGAAGATCAACTGCCACAAGACGGGACATCCGAAGGGTAGCCGGGCAAGAGGGTCAACTCCTTTACCTTCCTGTCAATCTGTCTGGTACAACAAGCCAACAGCCGACTAGTCAGGTAAAGGGGGGACAGTTGTAGACCCCAAATATTGCCCGACATCCAAATAAAGAGTAGAAGACCTCCTATTCGAAGATGGACGAAGCCTAAAAAGCCACTAGGAGAGACTATTAGGCCCCATACTAGGATAGGAGGGTTTTTTTTGCACAAAAATAAGGTTTCTCGCCTTTTTGGGGACGAGACCGCTGTCTCAAAATAGAGACTGTCGTCTCGCCACCTGCGAAGGGCGAGACGGCGGTCTCGACCCTGTCAGACGAGACGGCGGTCTCGACCTGTCAGGCGCGAAAAACCTATAAATAGGGGGCTCCATTCCCTCATTTCGACACACACACACACAGTTTCTCCTCCTTCTCTCTAGAAATCACCTAAGCTTCTCTCTCTAGAATCCCTCCGACGCATTTTCGGAGCTTCTGAGTGTTTCTGCGAGTGTTTTTCGGCGTTTCAAGAAGTTTCCGACACTGTGTAGAGTGAAGGGCTGCCAGAAAGCACCCTCTTTTTTAAAATTAATATAAAAGCGTGCTTCGGAGGTTTATATTCTCCCTCTCTACTCTTATCGCTTTAATTTTAAATTATGCAATAGATACTAGGGCCATGTAGTCATAATTTTAAATTCCGCAGAATAAAAGGGTAAAAGAGTAATTTTCACCGGTTTAAATATTTTTTAGCTGGCCTGTCATAGGGAACCCGAAAGGGGCGTCGTAAAGGAACTAACACTTCCTTTACACGTAACTAACTCCCTTACCCAACTCTGGTTCTAACGACCAAAGTTGGTTTTTCGAAAACCAATGCCTTTTTAACTCCTTTTCCGATGTTTCCGGTAAAAACATCGGTGGCGACTCCACGGAACTTTTCAAAACTAGCTTTTGGATTAGCCCGGTTATCGGACAATCCAAGAGCGCCTTTTCAAAAACCTCGCCCCTAGGTTCAGCCCGGTTATCGGACAACCTAAAGGCATTGTAACCACCAACAGAAAACGCAAAAAGAACAAGAGGGTCGAAACCATCGCGTTGCTCCGACCGCCTCTTTTTGACGGCGGCGACACATATTAAGGGTTTCATAGTATTAATCTGTTGAATTGATAAATCAATAGATTAAAATGTTCTAGCCATTTTTCATTTCAAAAGTATCTCAGATTTTTAATCTGTTGAAATCAAGTTCAATCTGTTAAAATAGAGAGATGTCATTTTTCATTTTAAAGTATCTCAGAATTTCAATCTGTTGAAATAGAGAGATATCATTTTTCTTTTTAAGGTATCTAAGAATTTCAATCTGTTGAAATATATTTTAATATGTTGAAATAGAGAGCTAGCATTTTTCTTCTAACTGTTTCAATCCATTAAAAGCTAGAATTAACCGATTGAATGAGTTTTAAATGAAATCAATCGATTGAAACATCATGTTAAATCGATTGAAACTATCAATCTCTCTCTTTTACTCTATAAATACAATTTTGATTTCTCTTTCAAATACACAATTTGGAAAACGATTGAAAGCAATCTTGGAGCTCTCATATTTGTGTTTTTATCTGAGCATTCATAAACATTTCATATCATAAGACGTTTTGATTAAGATTGTTGAAAGATCTTCAAGAGAGAAAGTTCTGAGTTAGAAAAATTGCTTCTGGACTTCTATATTGTAAAAGCTGCAGTCCAGGTTTATTCTTTTCATATACTTGTACGAATTCTAATTGTGTAGATTGGGTTTGAATCTGCACTGGTTACAGTAACTGGGTTTGGTTGCTGGGTGGTTTTTCAAGAGTCTATCTTGTGGTATTGTAAGGTGTTGAACACACAAGGACTTGATGTTGAACTTACATGGACATGAAGCTTGTTGATTTTGATGATGATTCAAGAACAAAGAACTTAGAGTGTTGAAGACTTGTATTGTTGTGTAATAACTCTATTTTGATGAGTTTGAGTCTGTAATATTAGAGTCTAAGATAGCCGGTACATAGTCTACTCTTTAGAAGCTTCAAAAACTCATATTTATCAAAAAGCCTCAGGTTTAATCAATTAAATCACAAGATAATCGATTATTACAGTGAGAAAAACAATTTTTTGTATCTGTTCAAAGTAATAATCGATTAACACACTTGTTAATCGATTAACAGGCCGGTTAATCGATTAACAGGGTAAATAATCGATTAAACCAGTGCGTTTTGGGGTTCTATTGATTTTGGCTCTATAATAATCGATTAACACTTGATTTAATCGATTATTTCAGTCAGATTTAGATTTTGAACTTCAAATTAAACCTAATTTTGAAAACCCTAATCCCAATACTCCAAGTTCCGAAAATCCCCAATTCCCAAACCCTAATTCATCTACTTAAGGTTCTCTAAGGCTCTCAGAAAATTGAACAACCTTTTTCAAATAAAAGTTAAAAGTTGTGATTGCCAGAGAACTGTTTGTTGGAGGAAAAAGGGGCTTTTGGAACCTGGTGTGGGCTAGAAGCGATAAGAATCACTAAGTGGAGTTCTTAGTGGATTGTGTGTTGTGCCGTCTCTAGGGAAAGTTGTTCTTCATCTCTTGTGGGACTCAAGAGAGGTTTTTTCATTACTTTATCTTTTCCATTGTTATCTGCTTGTAACAACTTTGATTATAGTGACAACGTTAATCCTCTGTTTGAGTGATTAGAAACTGGATGTAGGGTCTTTTGATCCGAACCAGTATAAATCTCCTGTGTAAGACTCTATCTCTATCTTATTTACGTTTACCTAACATTTTAATCGGTAAAATTTGGGGAAAATTTTTAAAACCTAATTTTGGTTAAGAAACCAATTCACCCCCCTCTTGGTTTTTGTCCGACAACGCGAACATTCCGCTGCGCGATTCCAACATAAGGTAGTTCTTGGGGTAGATTGGTGTATATCTATTGGTTTGTATTTTCAGTTGGTATTAGTGGAACTTGGCAGATTTGTCAAGAACTGGATGTAGCTCTTGGGAAGAGTGAACCAATATAAACTCTTGTGCTGTATTTCTGCTTTTATCTCTTTTCATTTCTGGTTTATATTCTTACTTTGTTTAAAACCAAATCTGCCTCATAAAAGATTAGATAAAGATTAATCATTCTTCCACAAAGAAAGAGTGTTTTTTGAAAAAGATTTCTAAAGTTCAATTCACCCCCCCTTTTGAACTCAACCATTAATTCTTACAAGTAATCAATAGGAGGATTGACATCCCCAAGAAAGGGGAGGGGCACACTAACATGGCAGTCGCTCTACAATCAAATTCAATTATTCTACGATCAAAATCGGTACAGCCTATTTAGACCCCAAATATTGTTCGGTCGCAAAATAAAGAGCAGAAGACCTCCAATTCGAAGATGGGGAAGTCCTAAAAGGTCCTTAGGGTAGATTATTAGGCTCCATATTAGATTAGGAAGGCTATCTGTATGAAAAAAAATAAGGAATTCCACCTAAAGGGTCGAGACCGCCGTTTCGTTTGGTGAGACGGCCGTCTCGCCACTTGTCATGGCGAGACTGCCTTCCCGTTTGCCGAGACAACCTTCTCGCCACTTGCAAAATCGATACCACCATCCCGAATGGTGAGACGGTTGTCTCACCAATTGCCAAAGGCGAGACCGCCGTCCCTATTGGCGAGACAGTGGTCTCGACCTTGCCGGGCGAGACGACAGTCTCGACCTGACAGGTGTGAATCCCTATAAAAGGAGGTCGCTCTCCCCTTCTTTTCACATAGTTCTTCCACCTTTCCTTCTAGCATTTCTTAAAATTATTCTCCTAGAGCCCCTCCGAAGCATTTCCGGAGTTTTCTGAGTGTTTTTAGAGAGTTTTTATAGTGTTGCGAGAGAGAAAAAGTCGACATTGTAGAGCGAAGGACTGCCAAAACACGTCCTATTCTAAAAGAATTAATCAAAGCCTGCTCCGGAGGTTTTTTCACTCTCTCTCTCTCTTTTATTGCTTTGTCATTTATATGTGCATTAACTATTAGGCCCATGTAGTCATTATCTTTTAATTCTGCAAATAAAAGGGTAAAAGCGTCATTTTTAAATTTATTTATGAAATAACTGGACCATCATAGGGAACCGAAAGGGGCATTGTGGGGGTTATGAAATTTTTCGAAAATGGCCGGACAAAATCAAACTTTTGCCGAAGGTGCGTCTATCAACAGACCCCCACTTTTTGCGGGTCAAATTTATCCATTTTGGAAAGTTTGAATGCAAATATTTTTAGAGTCTGTTGATAGAGGCGTTTGGGACGCTATTTAAAACGGTCCCTATATTCCTAAAGTTACTGAGAATGAAGTAGATATTCCTAAACCTTTTTCTAGATGGACAACAGAGGAAAACCGAAAAGCTCAATTTGACGTTAGGGATAGAAATATTATTTCATCTGCTTTAACCCTTGACGAGTTTTACAGGATCTCTGTTTGTAAGAGTACTCAAGAGATGTGGGAAATGCTAAGAGTGACCCACGAAGGTACTGACGACGTTAAGAGAGCACGAAAAAATTCCCTAATCCAAGAATACGAGATGTTCTAGATGCAACAAGGCGAAACGATATTTAACGTTCAAAAGTGTTTAACTCATATTGTGTACCATCTCACCAGATTAGGTAAAATTTTTGACATTGATGAATTAAATGTTAAAATCTTAAAATCTTTGGATAAGAAATGGCAACCTAAGGTGACGACCATCTCGGAGTCACAAAACCTTGCCACAATGTCTATGGCGGCGCTCTTTGGAAAGTTGAGAGAGCATGAGCTAGAGCTAGGAAGCCTAAATTGTTGAACATACAAGGACTTGATGTTAAACTTACATGGACATGAAGCTTGTTGATTTTGATGATGATTCAAGAACAAAGAACTTAGAGAGTTGAAGACTTGTTTTATTGTGTAATAACTCTGTTTTGATTAGTTTGAGTCTGTAATATTAGAGTATAAGATAGCCGGTACATAGTATGCACTTTAGAAGCTTCAAAAACTCACATTTATCAGTTTGCCTCGACTTTAATCGATTAAATGGTCAGATAATCGATTATTACAGTGAGAAAAAACATTTTCTGTATCTGTTCAATGTAATAATCGATTAACACACCTGTTAATCGATTAACAAGCCTATTAATCGATTAACAGGGCTTTTAATCGATTAAAACAGAGAGTTTTGGGGTTCTGTTGATTTTGGTTCTGTAATAATCGATTAACACTTCATTTAATTGATTATTTCAGTCAGATTTTCATTTTCAACTTCAAATTAAACCTATTTTTGAAAACCCTAATCCCAATACTCTCTAGTTCCAAAAATCCCAATTCACAAACCCTAATTTCTCTACTTAAGGTTCTCTAAGGCTCTCAGAAAAAAGAACAACCTTTTTCAAACAAAAGTTAAGTGTTGTAAGTGCCAGAGAACTGTTTGTTGGAGGAAAAAGGGGCTTTTGGAACCTGGTGTGGGCTAGAAGCGATAAGAATCACTAAGTGGAGTTCTTAGTGGATTGTGTGTTGTGCCATCTCTGGGAAAGTTGTTCTTCATCTCTTGTGGGATTCAAGAGAGGTGTTTTCTTTACTTTGAATTTTCAATTGTTATCTGTTTGTAACAACTTTGATCATAGTGACAGCGTTAATCCTCTGTTTGAGTGATTAGCAACTGGACGTAGGATCTTTTGATTTGAACCAGTATAAATCTCCTGTGTAAGACTCTATCTCTATCTTATTTATGTTTACACAACTTTTTAATCGGTAAAATTTGGGGAAAATTTTTGAAATCTAATTTTTTTTAAGAAACCAATTCACCCCCCCTCTTGGTTTTTGTCCGACCACGCGAACATTCCGCTGCGCGATTCTAACAAGTGGTATCAAAGCTTGCTTTGATAGTCATTCAAACTTTTCGAAAATGACCGGACAAAATCAAACTTTTGCTGAAGGTGCGTCTATCAACAGACCCCCACTTTTTGTGGGGCAAAATTATCCTTTCTGGAAAGTAAAAATGCAAATTTTTTTAGAGTCTGTTGATAGAGGCGTTTGGGACGCTATTTTAAACGATCCCTATATTCCTAAAGTTACTGAGAACGGTGTAGACGTTCCTAAACCTTTTTCAAGATGGAAATCAGAGGAAAATAGAAAAGCACAATTTGACGTTAGGGCTAGAAATATTATTTCATCTGCTTTAACCCTTGATGAGTTTTACAGGATATCATTTTGTAAGAGTGCTCAAGAAATGTGGGAAAAACTAAGAGTAACCTATGAAAGAACCGATGATAGTGACTCAAGTTTGGGGTCAAGCAATGCGGAAGTTGAAGCAAATATTTGCTTATTGGAAAATGACATCATTTCTTCTGACTATTAGGTTAGTGATTCCGACTCATCTTCAAGTGATGATGAAAATAATTTTGATGAACTGCAAAATGCATATAATGAATTGTTTAGTGCATTTAAGGATTTGAAAAATGAATATAAAGTTGTGAAAAAGAGTTTAAGTAGATCCGAAAAGGAGGTTGAGTCCTTAAAAACGAAAATCACATGTTTAGAAGAAAAGGAATCCTTAGAAACGAAAATTGTATGTTTAGATGAGAATGATGATAAGAACTTAGCATGTGAAACTTGTAAAGAGTATGAATATGACATAGATATTCTTAATCATCTACTTGATAAAGCCGAAAAGGATATAAGTGATTTTAAGAAGGATAAAACTGTTTTTGCTCAAAATAGTGTAAATTATCAAGTTCCTTTGAAAAATCCTAAAAGGAAAAATAAAAGAGTATGGGTAGAAAAAGGAACTAGAACATCTATGGTTAAAAATTCATCATATTCAAAAGTTACATCTAAAGCATGTTTTTATTGTATAAAACAAGGTCACACTTCAAATAAATGTAAAATTAAACATTTTGGTGTTCCTAAAGGTAAATACATTTGGGTTCCTATTGTCAAATAATTTATTTGTCTCTAACCCCAAGGACCCAAAAGTTATGGGGACCTAAGTTTACTATGTTCTTGTTTTGTAGGAAACTTCCAAATCTAAGAAGTCTATGTGGTATCTTGATAGTGGATGCTCAAAGCATATGACCAGTGATAAATCAAAATTTGTGAGTTTCAAAGCTAAAGAACAAGGATATGTAACTTATGGGGACAACAACAAAGGAAAGATTCTTGGAATTGGAAATATAGGTGGTGCAAACACATTGGAGATTAAGGATGTGCTTCTTGTTGATGGACTAAAGCATAATCTCCTTAGCATAAGTCAACTATGTGACAAAGGATTGTAGACCAAGAGACTTCTTACACAGGAGGAGGCAAAGCTTCGCAGGCATCTCGGTGGAGGCAGAGAAGACTCCTATATGAAGATAGAAGTCTGGGCGACACATTTCAAGAGCATCAATCTACGCCAGGAAAGACGCAAGGAAAGCTCAGGAGTCCCAAAGCGCGGAACTGGCGGAGCGGGTGAGCGGGCCGTCCAAAGTGGGGCGGGGGTCAACCTCCGGGTACGGTGGACAGCGCGTTCCCAAAGTTGGGGCGGCCGTCCAA
>OY731404.1:28985344-29003028 GCA_963425845.1 Sphenostylis stenocarpa | reverse complement strand
CGCCATTTATGTTAGAATCGCGAAGCGGAATGTTCGCGTGGTCGGACAAAAACCAAGAGGGGGGGTGAATTGGTTTCTTAACAAAAATTAGGTTTTAAAATTTTTCCCCAAATTTTACAGATTAAAAAGCTATGTAAACGTAAATAAAATAGAGATAGAGTCTTACACAGGAGATTTATACTGGTTCGGATCAAAAGATCCTACGTCCAGTTGCTAATCACTCAAGCAGCGGATTAATGTTGTACTATGATCAAAGTTGTTACAAACAGATAACAATTGAAAATTCAAAGTAAAGAAAACACCTCTCTTCAAACCCACAAGAGATGAAGAACAGCTTTCCCCAGAGACGACACAACACACAATCCACTAAGAACTCCACTTAGTGATTCTTATCGCTTCTAGTCCACACCAAGTTCCAAAAGCCCCTTTTTCCTCCAACAAACAGTTCTCTGGCACTCACAGCACTTAACTTTTGTTTGAAAAAGGTTGTTCTTTTTTTTGAGAGCCTTAGAGAACCTTGAGTAGAGAAATTAGGGTTTGGGAATTGATATTTTCGGAACTAGAGAGTATTGGGATTAGGGTTTTCGAAAATAGGTTTAACTTGAAGTTGAAAATCAAAATATGACTGAAATAATCGATTAAATGAAGTGTTAATCGATTATTACAGAGCCAAAATCAACAGAACCCCAAAACTCTCTATTTTAATCGATTAACAGGTGTGTTAATCGATTATTATAGTGAACAGATACAGAAAATGGTTTTTCTCACTGTAATAATCGATTATCTGACCATTTAATCGATTAAAGCCGAGGAAAACTGATAAATGTGAGTTTTTGAAGCTTCTAAAGTGCAGACTATGTACCGGCTATCTTAAACTCTAATATTACAGACTCAAACTAATCAAAACAGAGTTATTACACAATAAAACAAGTCTTCAACTCTCTAAGTTCTTTGTTCTTGAATCATCATCAAAATCAACAAGCTTCATGTCCATGTAAGTTTAACATCAAGTCCTTGTATGTTCAACAATCTCCCCCTTTTTGATGATGATCAAAATTTTCTTTTAAAGCCTTGTAATAACCTGTTTTATCTGTCATACTAACAAACACATTAAACATACCAGATAATATTTAAATTCAATCATAAGAGGCTTTAAATATTTTTCCCCCTATTTTGATTATAATAAAAAATTACGAGCTCCCCCTCAACATATGCATAACTTGGAGATAACTCCCCCTCAATAAAAGCAATAAAAGAATACCAAACTTTATTTCATAAGTGAAATTACATTACAACACATAAGAAAATAAAACACAAATTTAAAATTCTTCACTATCATCACTATGAAAGTGTGCATCAAATCTATTTTCTAAATGGCACACTTTATCATCTACATCAGATATACGGAGAATTATTTCCTCATGTCGTACTCCAGAAAGAGTGAAGAATGCCTACATCCTCTGATTCATATCAGATAACATATCTTCCATAGATTGATGGGTTTCATGATGAGCATAGGAAGTTCCAACACTTTGGATTTGATCAGAAGGAAAATCAGCAACAGGAGGCATATCTTCATCAGAATCTTCATTATCGTCACCTTCGTTTGGAATGTCATCCTTGTGAACATAAATATTGTTGACACGCACCATTTGGAGTTGGGTCAATGTGTTGTCCAGCATTTGGATGAAAGGGAGAACTCCTTGAATTTCAAGGAGATTAGGAAAGTTGAATCCCCTATTGATGAACTAATCACGAATAAGGAACTTAGGAGAAATAATACCACGTTCCTTCCAAAAAGACAGAAATTCTTGTCGGCCTTCTACATGAGAGATCCATCCTTTTACAGAATTAGGACGAGGATGAGATGAGGTTGCAGATCTTCTGCTAGTGGGAATTTTAGCACAAGAAGATGAGACCATTGTAGGATTAGAAGAGTAACAAGAAGATTTAGGAGGACAAGTGATGTTAAAAGAAGGCAAGAGTGATAGAATAAGGCAAGAAAGCTTGAATGCAAGAGATAGAAGTGAGTAGAAGTAAAATGGAGGTCCCTATTTCTAACCAAGCATCTCCAACGGTCATATGGAGGTGAATAAGGGTCAAGAGAGTCGTTGGCAACAACTAGGAACCAAAACTTGCCAGGTTTAATCGATTAAACCTTGAATTAATCGATTAAACCAGTACCAAAACCATTTAATCGATTAATTTGAGTTGTTAATCGATTAACACTGAGTTTAATCTATTAATGGGCGAGTTAATCAATTAATCCAGAGAGAAATGTCATGTTTTGGGTGTTTTTGGTGCAAATAATCGATTATAACTCCAATTAATCGATTATTCCAGAGAGTTCATCAAATTTTTGAGGTTTATACACATGATAATCTATGAACATCCTTCATGTCGCCGCCTCCCAAAAACGAAGGGGCGGTCGGAGCGACGCGATGGTTTTTCGACCCTCTTGCTTTCGCGTTTTTTTTATGGGTGGTTACAACGTCCTTAGGTTGTCCGATAACCGGGCTAACGTAGAGACGAGGTTTTCGAAAAGTGTTCTTGGGTTGTCTGATAACCGGGCTAACCCAAGAACGAGTTTTGAAGGGTTCGTGGAGTCGCCACCGATGTTTTTACCGGAAACATCGGAAAAGGAGTTTTTAAAAAGGCGTTGGTTTTCGAAAACCAACTTTGGTCATTAGAACCAAAGTTGGGTAAGGGAGTTAGTTACGTGTAAAGGAAGTGTTAGTTCCTTTATGACGCCCCTTTCGGGTTCCCTATGATAGGCCGACTATTTTGGATAAATAATTAAACTGGAAAATTGCGCTTTTACCCTTTAATTATGCGGTATTTAAAGATTATGACTACATGGCCCTAGCGTCTATTGCATAATTTTAAATGAAAGCGGTAAAATTAGAAAGAGAGAGAGTGCACCTCCAAAGCAAGCTTTTTGTATTTCTTTTTAAAGAGTGGGTGCTTTTTGGCAACCCTTCACTCTACAAACTCTCAGAAACTCCGGAAATGCCTCGGAGGGATTCTAAAGAAGATTTAAGACGCTCAATTTATGCCTAGAGACACTCAGAAACTCCGGAAATGCTTCGGAGGGGTTCTAGAGAGAGAAAATCTAGAGAGAAGGAGGAGCTACTGTGCTTGGTGTGTGGAAATGAGGGGAGGGAGCCCCTATTTATAGGTTTTCGCGCCTGACAGTGGCGAGACCGCCGGTCTCGTCTGACAAGGTCGAGACCGCCGTCTGGACAATCCAGACCGTCGTCTCGACCATGCAGGGGGTCGAGACCGCCGTCTGGAAAACCCAGACCGCCGTCTCGACCTTTGTAGTGGCAAGACCGCCGTCTGGACAAGCGAAACAGCGGTCTCGTCCCTAGCGTGAGGCGAGACGGCGGTCTGGTCTTCCCAGACGGCGGTCTCGTCCCTTCAGGGCGAGAAACCTTATTTTTCGGGCCAAAAAACCCTCATATCTTAGTACGGGGGCCTAATAGTCTCTCCTAGTGGCTTGTTAGGCTTCGGCCGTCTTCAAATAGGAAGCTTTCTGGCTTTATTCTGAGGCCGGGCAAGACTTGGGGTCTACAGCTGCCCCCCCTTTACCTGACCAGTCGACTGCTGGCCTTTTGTGCCAAAGTGATCGACTGGAGGGTAAAGGAGTTGACCCTCTTGCCCGGTTACCCTTCAGATACTCCGTCTTTGCGGCGGATGATCCTCTGGGGAGATGTTGTATTATGCGCTTCCAGGATGCTCCTTTGACGCAGTAGCTGACCCCTTCGGCTGATGAGTACGAACCCCTATCTGGTTTGACGAGTACGAACCCCCGCCCGGTAAGCCCCCTTTTGTAAGGCCTGATGAGTTTACACCCCCATCTGGTGTTTGACGAGTATGAACCCCCCGCCTGGTAAGCCCCCTTTTGTAAGGCTTGATGAGTTTACACCCCCATCTGGTGTTTGACGAGTACGAACCCCCACCCGGTAAGCCCCCTTTTGTAAGGCTTGATGAGTTTACACCCCCATCTGGTGTTAAGCCTCCGGATGCTCCATCTTGCGGTAGCTGATCCTTTGGTTTGATGAGTACGAACCCTCGTCTGGTTTGGTGCCTCTGGATGCCCCTTCTTGCGGTGGCTGATCCTTTGGCAATGGTGGCGGCTTACTGATTCTGACCATGCGCCGTTTCACTGGGGAGTGATTTCTGTGTTGGTTGGTGGATATGTTTATCCGGGTTGTGCCGGGGTTTTTTGTTGGTTGTCCATCCAGCTTTGTTGGTTGCTGGGGATTCTTTGTTTTTTATCTTTTGGTAGTGGTCATCCGACTTTGCTGGTTGTCGGGAATTTTTGATGGGTACCTCTAATGTAGGTAGGAATCCTCTGGGGATTTGTTGATCTTGGTGACGCCTCTTGAGTAGGCGAATATCCATTGAGTTTCTGGTAAAGCCTCTGAGTAGGCAAATGCTTCATTTGGAGGTGAAGACTTTTGGTTTTGCTTTTTTCTTTGCCTCTGAATAGGCTAATGTTGCTTTTTTGCTTGCAAGGTTTTGCCTATGCGTTCCACTAGGGATATCCATGTTAGGTGATATAGGCAAGTAACTTTCTGAGGATATGCGTTTGAGGTTTTGCCTTTGCAGTAGGCTCTCTGGGTAAGTTTTTTGGCGATCTACTAGGGAGTTGGTTGACTCCTTGGGGATCTAATTTTGGTCGCCTTTTTGGGGAATGGAGTTGTGACTCCTTGTTTGGTGTTGATGAGAGCTGGTTTCTTCAAGCTCTTATTCCTCTGGAGTTTTTGTTTTTTTGTTTACTGTGCCTCTGAGTAGGCGGATGCTTCATTAGTGGTGAAGACTTCATACTTGCTTGCCTCCGAATAGGTTGATGTCCCTTTCTAGGGAAATAGGCTCTTGCTCGCCAGATCTTGCCTACGCCTAGGCAAATGACTCTTCTAAGGATGTGAGTCTGAAATTTTCCTTTGTCGTAGGCTCACTAGAGATAATTTTTCTCTTTTTGGTGATCCACCGGGGAATTGATTGCCTTCCCGGGGATCTAATTTTGATTTGCCCCCTGATGGAATGGAGTTTTGACTCCTTAATTGATGTGGGTGTGAGCTGGCATTTGTGATGCTCTTATTCTGTTGGGGGGAGTGGAATTTCTGATTCCTCTTTTTTGTTGATTTTCCCTTTTTCTGCGGTGACCCTGTCGCCGCCGTCCGTTCCGACATCCTGGGACATCTTGAACGTTTATGCGAGCAGTCGCGAAAAGATGGTTGAGACTCGCGTTTTTTGTTAAAATTGTGTTCATTGCTTCCGAGGAGCTCAACACTGAACTGTCCTCTAATAAAAGCAAGGTTTTCGAAAAGGGGTTCTTTTGGAGTCGCCACCAATGTTTTGACCGGAAACATTGGAAAAGGGAAAAAGGCGTTGATTTTAATAAAAACCAACTTGGCCATTATAACCAGAGTTGGGTAAGGGAGTTAGTTACGTGTGGGGAAGGTGTTAGCACCCCACAACGCCCCTTTCGGGTTCCCTATGACGGATTAATTCATTAAGTGAAGATTATGAGAAATTACGCAATTACCCTTATTTTATTCGTACAATAAATATGGCTATCTACATGATTTTATTTACATTTTATGATGCAATAAATAAAGCAGTAAAGGAGAAGAGATTTGAGAAGAACCTCCGTAGCAAGCTTTATATATCAACTCTGTTACAATAAGGACGCTTTTCGGCAGTCCCTCGCTCTACAATGACTCTCCTCTCGATTACAGACTCGACTCGACTAAATTTTCTAGAAGAATCGAATGCTGGAATACAAATTCCTTAACTGATTGTTACCTTTTAAAGGCAATCAGAAAGATCATTCGAGAGAGGGAGAGAAGTAGACAAGTCTTCTAAGTTGTCTGGTGTCTGAGGTGTGTGGAATGAGACAAATGAGGCTCCTATTTATAGCCTTTTTCGCCCTGGAAGTTTGGGATGGCCGTCTGGGTTGGGATGGCCGTCCCAAATGCATTTTTACACATGCTGGGAGCCCTTGGAAGGTTGGGATGGCCGTCTGGGTTGGGATGGCCGTCCCAAATGCATTTTTACACATACTGGGACCCCCTGCACGTTTGAGACCACCGTCCCAAATTTGGGACAGCCGTCCCAAACTTGTTCTGGCCTATTCTTGCGTTTTGGGACCCCCGGGAAGCTTTCCTTGCCGTTTTCGGACGTGGATTGCTGCCGATATATGTCCGTTGAAGCTTTATCTTCGTGTAGGAAGTCTTCTTGGCCTTCATTTGAAATGTCGGGCGAGCTTTATCTCTGTATAGGAAGTCTCCTTTGTCCTTTATCGTGCAGACGAGCGATCTCCGTGTTTGTTGCGGGAGGTTTCCTCGGTTTTGGGAAGCCGGATGAACTCCATCTTCGGGTGAAGTTCCTCTAGCTTTTATTTTGAGAGGCCGGACAAAATTAGGGGTCTACAGCTGCATGTTTGATCTTTGATTAAAAGTCTTTGCGCATATTTATGATTTATCAATAAAGAGGCATTTCCATAATATTTGGTCAAGAGAAAGGAAATGAAAGGGAATTTTATTGATAAATGAGCAAAAGTTTACTTCTTTTACAGAAGGATTTCAAAAGGTATTTAGAAGAATGGGTGGTCAGGGTTGGCTGTACTGTATAGGCTTAAACAGTCATGTCCATGATATCTGCCCCCTGGTTCTCCTAATTGCTTCAGTTGAGATGTCTGAGGTCAGAGTGAAGACCATGCAGACTGCTTGCTTCTGGAAGAATGTTACTTTAGCCGCCTTTTCGGTTTTCGACTGAGGTAACCATTGCTCTTAGTTAGTTTTTTTTTTTTTTTTTTACCTCTACTTTTTGCCTAGGACGTATCCTAGCGAGGGATATGGACCCTATCTTTTGCCCAAGAATGTCCTTTGCGGATTTTCATTCCTGACGGGTCTTTGAGCAATGTCTTCAAGCATAATACTTCTTCACCGTACCAGAGTTGATTAGGTGTCGAAGTTCTTTTCCATCCATATTGATGAGGATAAGAGCCCCTCCCGAGAAAACTATCGGCTTTGATCCCATTCAGCTTCTGTTAAGTTTACTTTCATCATCATGTGTTTTTGTCGACATGATTAGATGTACCAATTTGCCGTCTCGGATCTTTGCTATAACCGAAGAGTAATCATTTTGAATATAGAGCAATTGTCATATTAACGCCCTTCTTCCTTTCCTTAGGGATTTCAATCCTTCTATTGATCACTATGTTTCCACATTTCCCAGTCAATTACTTGAATGCTTTGTGGTGAAGGGTCAAGAGAATAGAAAGAAAGGGGTTTATCACAAAGGCTTGTGTTTTAGTGAGATTTTTTTTATGAAATAATAGTTTCTGTAAGAATGGCTAGCCAAGGTTGGTCAGTGTTTAGGCTAGTTCAAACAAACGTTTTGTTTTCATGAGGTGGCGTCTTCAACTGATTACTTTATGGCGCCTATTTATGACTGATTAATTTTCCTAGTCCGCCTTTTTGGGTTTTCGGCCTAGGATGTTGTGGTATGTCCTAACTTTTGTATAGGTTCCCCTTTTTCATTTTTTGGGATACCTAGCGGACTTTATTTTGTCTATGACGCTTTGATTGTTTTGACGCATTTTGGAACAAAAAGTTTGCGTAAACATGGTTATTTAATGGGGTATGGACATGTTTAGCAAGAAAAGAAGCAGACAGTAAGAATAAAATTCTTTCGTAATTTCAGGGAAAATGTGTGCCCTAAAGATGCTCGGGGGTCGGGCATATCCCGAGGAGTGATCTCTAATAGTCATTGGGTTTACGTCCCTTAAAATCGGAAGAAGGACATTTAATGACTAATGCTACCCTTGATGCTAATATCCCTCCTTTTCGGAAGATCGTCTTTAAGGTATGGAGGGGAGACTTCTCTTTTCTTTGTACGGCTTGATCTTTTGTAGGGTCGCACTTTCAAGGATTATCCTTAAAATCTGGTGGCTCTCTTATTCCTTGAGCATCCTTTCCAAGCCCTTGTCCTGGGCTATATCCATTGAGCTTATTTTTCCAACAGTCTTTGCATGTCCGGGGAAATGGTCCCCTCCTCACTATCTGACTCAATCCATTCGCCTTCAGCTTTTAGATCCCGCAGAGAGTTTTCAATCACAGACATGACTGTTTATATGGTCTATATTTGGGTGTAGATTTTATTCAATTATTTTGGAATGAGAGAGAAAAGAATGAGAAGCATATGAATATTATGAAAATGCCTCATTGTATTGATGAAAAGAAAATATTTACAAAGCCCACTTTAATAAAAAATCTCGTGATCATGGGCGGGGATCACGAGAGATACATCGGAAGCTTTTTGATTTTTTTAGTTCTTTTAACCAAAAGATGCATAAAATGGGGAGCCCTAGTTAGATGGTCTTCTCTACCCAAGCTCACTATTCTGGTTGTGATAGAGGCTTGATGTTTACATTTGGGTCAGGAGCATCGAAGGTGATCCACCCAGCATTCAACAAATCTTGGACCTTATACTTCAAGGCTATACAATTCTCCACAGAATGTCCAGGAGCGCCTGAATGGTAATCACAGTTCTCATTAGGCTTGTACCATTCTGTGTATGGTGGCTCCATCTTCTTTGGAGGGATATATGCTAGGAGATTGTCCTTTATTAATTCTGGCAGCAGACTCCCATAAGAGATTGGAATGGGGGTGAATTTCTTCTCTTGTCTGCGTGACTGCCCAGCTGGTTGTGAAGAGGAAGAAGGGGTAGCAAAGTTCATGGCATTTACACTTCCCTCCTTTTTCTTGCCAAAGGGCTTCTTGAATGATGCGTGGGATTTCTTAAACTTGGGAGGGAATCGAGTATTTTCGACATCGGTTACCTCCTTTACATCAAATTTGTATCCCTCTAATGCCCTTAATCTCTCCTCTAAGGTAAAAATTCATTGCTCAGAGACCGTATCGTGGAAGCATTGCTGATACATTAGCTCCGTTAATTGCGCTATTTGTTCCTTTATGACATTAAGCTCAGCGGTGAGCATGCGGTTCTGCTCCTCTAATTTCTCCATCTTCTTGGCTTTTTGAGCGCGAGTGAGAACGGGCGGAAGACCAACCACTTTCTAAATGATTTTAACAATTTTATTATAGTTTTTTAAATGATTGGTGTATCCTAGAATGAATGTGTTTATGTATGAGAGATTTTATTATGATGATGTTTATGCATACCTTTCTTAGTGTATTTATTTTCTCTCTTGGTTTTACCACTTATTGGATGATGTGGTATGAATGATACGACTTTGCCAAGAATTTTGTAAAAAGGTATTTTTATGGCTTTAAATTGTTTTTATGTTTTTTATGACCCTTTATCTCTTCTGTCGGTCAACGTGACTACTTAGCTTACAAAGAACTTGAAACCAGGCTAGCTTAACTGAAGACTGTCCGAGATAAAAGTCTTTTATCTTATCACTTTTTGTGATTTTTAGGGTTTTTCATTTTTTGTTTGTTGTATGATTACCCTATGCTAATGCATCAATACAAATGCAGCAAACAAATGCATACACAATTCATACATCCACGAGCAGAGCCACGCTTATTTAATCACGAGGTGGGATTTTCCTGCAGAAACGTGCTTGGTTTAGGTGGTTCTATACTGTTCTCACCAAGGCCAAAGGTCCCCAAGGTGCCCCCATTATAGGGACCTCTCAATCTCTTAGTCCTCGGGTCATGCACGGAACTCCGTGGCGACACCCTTAGACCAAAAGAAGAGAGTTATCACCTTGAGTTGGTGGTTTTCCGACAACGGTAGTAGCCCCGTGTGCCAACTAACCGATCGTATCTGCCACCCACTCCCTATAGGTATTCACTCTTGCCCCCGGGTATAGAGGGACTGTTGTGTGCAAGGGTTTTTGTGTGCAATTTATATTTCAAACAATTGCAGAAATAATCATACAGCAGTTATTTAAAGCCATACAATAAAAACATACAGAAGGGTAAAAGCGTAATTTCAAATCTTTGCTTAGTTTGAATTTATCCGTCACTAAATGGGATCAACTCTCGGACTTCCCCAGTGGAGTCGCCATCTGTCGCCGCCGTCTATTCCGACGTCCTGGGACATCTCGAACGTTTATGCGAGCGGTCGCGAAAAGATGGTTGAGACTCGCGTTTTTTGTTAAAATTGTGTTCATTGCTTCCGAGGAGCTCAACACTGAACTGTCCTCTAATAAAAGCAAGGTTTTCGAAAAGGGGTTCTTTTGGAGTCGCCACCAATGTTTTGACCGGAAACATTGGAAAAGGAAAAAAGGCGTTGATTTTAATAAAAACCAACTTGGCCATTATAACCAGAGTTGGGTAAGGGAGTTAGTTACGTGTGGGGAAGGTGTTAGCACCCCACAACGCCCCTTTCGGGTTCCCTATGACGGATTAATTCATTAAGTGAAGATTATGAGAAATTACGCAGTTACCCTTATTTTATTCGTACAATAAATATGGCTCTCTACATGATTTTATTTACATTTTATGAAGCAATAAATAAAGCATTAAAGGAGAAGAGATTTGAGAAGAACCTCCGTAGCAAGCTTTATATATCAACTCTGTTACAATAAGGACGCTTTTCGGCAGTCCTTCGCTCTACAATGACTCTCCTCTCGATTACAGACTCGACTCGACTAAATTTTCTAGAAGAATCGAATGCCGGAATACAAATTCCTTAACTGATTGTTACCTTTTAAAGGCAATCAGAAAGATCATTCGAGAGAGGGAGAGAAGTAGACAAGTCTTCTGAGTTGTCTGGTGTCTGAGGTGTGTGGAATGAGACAAATGAGGCTCCTATTTATAGCCTTTTTCGCCTTGGAAGTTTGGGATGGTCGTCTGGGTTGGGATGGCCGTCCCAAATGCATTTTTACACATGCTGGGACCCCCTGGAAGGTTGGGATGGCCGTCTGGGTTGGGATGTCTGTCCCAAATGCATTTTTACACATACTGGGACCCCCTGCACGTTTGAGACCACCGTCCCAAATTTGGGACAGCCGTCCCAAACTTGTTCTGGCCTATTCTTGCGTTTTGGGACCCCCGGGAAGCTTTCCTTGCCGTTTTCGGACATGGATTGCTGCCGATATATGTCCGTTGAAGCTTTATCTTCGTGTAGGAAGTCTTCTTGGCCTTCATTTGAAATGTCGGGCGAGCTTTATCTCTGTATAGGAAGTCTCCTTTGTCCTTTATCGTGCAGACGAGCGATCTCCGTGTTTGTTGCGAGAGGTTTCCTCGGTTTTGGGAAGCTGGATGAACTCCATCTTCGGGTGAAGTTCCTCTAGCTTTTATTTTGAGAGGCCGGGCAAAATTAGGGGTCTACAGACCCACTTTAGGGATTTGATTTCCTGGAAGTTAGGATTTTTATTTGATTTTTCCTTTTTCCACGATTTATCTCTTTTTTATCGCGATTTTGAAATCTGGTTTTTTTATTGGGATAATGCATGCGCCTTGTTACTTTTTAGTTTCTTTTTATGCACGCAGGCTTTTCTTCTCTTTGGGGATCCGCAGGGGATAAAATTTTCTTAGGTGATCCATCAAGGGATTATTAACTTCCATGGGGATCCGATTTTTGTGGGATGGAGTCCTGGCTCCTTGATTAATGTTGATGCGAGCTGACCTTATGAAGATTATGGAGATTTCCTTATTCATCCTTTTTGTAGGGAGATCCACTTGGGGATTTCGACCTTCTCTGTTGCGACCCTTTCTTTTGGATATCCGCTGGGGATGCAAGGGTTTTCTTCTTTTTTCTCTTTATGTTGAGTCCTTGATGGTATGGAGATCGGACTCTTTTGACTGTTGATGATGATGATGATGGGCTCTTGGAGCCTTTATTCTCGGTTGGGGAGTGTGGAGGAGACTTTGGGTGAGTGTGCTCGATGACTCATGTGGTGGTAATGCTGAGCCGTGAGGAGTGTTTTTGTGTTGCCTCTGGAGTAGGCAAGGATCCTCTTGGGGATAACTAAGCCTTTTCGTCGTCTTTTCTTTTATGATGTCTGGATGATTGTGCCCTCTTTTATTGGGTGATGTTTGGAGCTTTGGCTTCTGGAAGCTTCTGATGACGACTCGCTCTTCTTTCTTGAGGGAGAGCACTGTGTGAAGACATATTACTTTCTTGTGCCTTCTTTTCTGAGTAGAAGGATGGTAGCTAGAGCTCTTGATTTTCAGAAGCTCTTGCTGAGTCACTTGATTGACGACTTTCTTCATTTTCTTGAGGGCATTATTTGGAGACTCGGTCTCGGTGATCCCGTTTTCAATCACAAACATGGAGCTAGTCTCCTTATATGCATGAATGCTTTTCGTTTTTTGTTATTTGTCTGAAGTAATTTTTATTTCTTTCATTTTTTACATTGACAAAGTCGTTTTGTGCGACTACTTGTGTGTGGATGCCCTAAATGCAATCTATTGATTGATGCATCTGAAAAAGTGACTGGCAGTCTCCTGCTGGACTTTTTTATGATTATGATGAAGGACCCTTCTCTTTTATTCATTTTTTGGTTTAGCCCTATCTTTTGCCTAGACCGCCCTTTTGGGGTTTTCGATCTAGCGGGCTGCCTTAATTTTTGCCTAGGATACCTTAGCGGGCTTTTTCCTTTTTTATGGATGCCCTAACTTTTGCCTGGACCTTTGCGGGTTTTCGATCTAGCGGGCTACCCTAACTTTTGCCTAAGAATCTCCTAGCAGGCATTATTCTTTTTATTGTCATTTTTTGTTTCTCTTCTTTTTTGAGAGATAGGAGCCTATCATATGCATACAATGTCTGTGATATGCATCCTATAATACTATTTCAATTAATTTTTCAAAAGGATTAACCAATGTGCTTTTACTTCTGATGAGCTTCTGACGTTATGTGCTTTGTCGACAGGGATAGACTGTATCCATTTTTCCGTCTTGATTTTACCGTGACCGAAGAATGATTGTGTTAATTGTAGAGCGACTTGCCATGTTAGTGCGCCCCTCCCTTTCCTTGGGAATGTCGATCCTCCTATTGATTATTATCTCCACATTTCCCTACTAATTACTAGAATGTCGTAGTGGTAGGGGTCAAGAGAAAAGAAGGAAAATGGTATTTAATTCGAAGGCTTGTGTTTTAGAATTGTTTTATTTTGACAAAAAATGGTTTTTGTAAGCACGGATAGCCAAGGTTGATTAAAGTGTTTAGGCTAGTTTAAACAACATTTTGTTTATGGAGTGACATCTTATTCTATGGCGCTTGCTATGGCTGATTGACTTCCCTAGTTTGCCCTTTGGGTTTTCAGCTTAGGATGTTGTGTTTTGTTTTGTCCTAACTTTTGTCTAGGTTTCTTTTTTCGTGTTTTGGAAACCTAGCGGACTTTATTTTGTAACCCTAATTTTTGCCTAGGCTACCCTTTATGGTTGTTCGGGTTTCCTAGCGGGTTTACCCTAACTTTTGCGTAGCCCCCTTGGTGGGTTTCCTACCGGGTATCTTGCCTTTTCTTTTCGGCCTTTAGCTTCTATGGGCTTCTTTTGATTTTTGTTTTCTTTTTGCACAACACGGCTTTATTTATGACGAGGTAAAACTTTATTTTGTGTTTCTAGTCAATCACTGGTGATGAGTGGTTTGACTATTTTGACTATGGCGCATTTTGACGCACTTTTGAAAATGTTTGCTTAAACATGGTTATTAATGAGGTTTAGACATGAATAGCAAGAAGAGAAGCAGATAGTAAGAATGACATTCTTTGTAATTAATAGGGAAATATGTGCCCTACAATGCTCGGGGGTCGGGCTAACCCCGAGGAGTAATCTCTAATAGTCATTGGATTTACAAACCCTAAGAATCAGAAGGAGAACACCTAATGACTAAAGTCAATTTTGACGCTTGAACCCCTCTATATGGGAAAATCTGATTTGAGGTGCAGGGGGGAGACTTCCCTTTTCTGTATGTAGCTTGATCCTTTGCAGGGCATGCCCTAGGCCATGCTTCAAAGGATTGTCTTTAAAATCTGGTGGCTCCCTTATTCCTTGAGAGTTTCTAATGAGCCCTTGGTTTGGGTGGCATCCATATTTTCTCATCATGTGGGTCACCTTCATATTGTTGGGAAAGTCTTTTCATATTGGCAAAAGATATTTTAATTCAGCCGCATCCATTCAAGGTCGGGTAGACGGCTTACTGATCCGAATGACGTCTCTAGCTCAAACTTTGACTAGCTTGTCGCCTACCCTGAGTTTGTCTCTTTGGCGGAGCGTCGTGAATTGCCTCAGCGTCGTGAATCCAAAATCTCTTCAATTTCCTCTTTGGATTATGTTTTTCTTCGGTCTTTTTATTCTTTCTTTATTTGTAGGCGCGTCATCTTACAGCTCCTTGGGGGAATAAATTCTTTCATTTCTAATCTTGCCCCCGAATGCCGGCTATGCTGGAGATATCTTCATTGATGGACGATGTTTTTTGCGTATCTCAATGGTACAACTTTATTTGATGTATGGGGTGAACGAATGTAACAACATCCTTGCCCCCTCTTCCTTATTAACTTGGATATCTAATGGTTGAGGCTTGTTATCCTCCTTGGGCGGATCAACCATTGGAGAGAACTTGATGACGAAAGGCTTACTCTCCATCTTATTTCGATTCGTGGAAAGCACAACGACTAATCCTTTCTTTTTATTATCTTATTATTATTAAAGTGAGAATGAATGCAATTTATGAATGCAGTAGATGGTTGAGACAAACAATTTTATCTAGACAGTGTACATTCCTCAATGCAATGTTTCGAAGTACATTTTTTTTGAAAGCGGAGAAGCCTAAATGAACCCATAGGCGGGTAAATATTTCTATTTATTTTCTTTTTGGCTTCCCGTGCATGGCATGCGAATGCCCTAATCCTCTTTTCATGGTATTGAGGAATGTCCACTTCTTCGATTGTCTATTATGTTATGAGGATGAAATTTGGTGGATGCATGTATGCAAGTGTTTGTTTTTTCCTAAACATTATCATGTTTTATTTTCTAACATGATGTATGATAGTGTTTGGGATTTTGTGTTTGTTTGTTTGTATGCGGATGAGGGCATGAAGAATACCAGCCGCTTTTTAGAATGCAAAAAGATTTTTATTGAATGATTTATGAGATGGATATTCCTTAAGACAATGGCTTAGGTATCCTCCTTAAAGTTTACGCTTTGTGGGGTATCCTACCCACCTTGGTGTAATGGTTCCTTCCCCATCACAGATTTGACAAGTATAATGGCAATTGTCATCACATCTTAGTACACTTGTCCCTTCCTTGTCGCGAAGGTCAAAAATGTGCTCGGGGCCTCTTTTGCCATTGTCTTAGGGATATCTAGTGTTCCCTAGAATGAATGTATTTATGCATGCACCAGTACAAATGGGCAGTGGATATTCAAAGTGACATAACTTTTGACTGGGTTGTCCGATTTGGACGCACAGCATGTCAAAACGAAGAGAAAAGGGTGAAGAACCAAGCTGCAAATTCCTCCAGGGGATTTGGCCCAGTAATTTTCCCAAAAAACGCCTCTAAGACCTACTTTTGAGGGATTTATTAAAATGATGCGTATGCACACTTTTTTTTTCTCTTGGTTTTTCCACTTATGATGCAATATGAATGATACGACTTTGTCAACATTATTTTATTTATGTTTTGATTTTGTTATTATTATTTTATTTATTTTGGATTTTTTATTTTGATTTTTTATTGCTTTTTATTTTATAGCCTTTTATCTCTTCTATCGGAACTGTGTGGCTACTTAGCTTACAAAGAACCTGAAACCAGGCTAGTTAAAAGGCAGACTGTCCAAGATAAAATGTGCCTTTATGCGAAAGGATATTTTAGCGTCCCTTATCTCTTCTGTCGGAACTGCGTGGCTACTTAGCTTACAAAGAACCTGAAACCAGGCTAGCTAAAAGGCAGACTGTTTGAGATAAGGGTGTTTATTTGTAAAATATTTTTGTGTTTTTTTGTTCTGTTGTTTGTTTATGCTATGCAACATACAAATGCAACAATCATATGCACACACAATTTGATCATCCCCGAACAGGCGAGATTTTATATTTATCACGAGGTAGGGTTTTCCTGCAGAAAAGTGCATTGGTCAGGGTAGGTTCTAACTGTTCTCACCAGGCTAAGGCCCCCAAGGTGCCCCCATTATAGGGTCCCCACTCTCCAGCCGTCCGACCATGCTCAACACTAAGGCCGTAGTCGGTCTTGTTGCCAAAAGAGGAAGGTTATCACCTTGAGTGGTGGTTTCCGATCACACCGGTGGGCACAAGGCCCTAACTACAGCGAACCGTACCTGCCACCCACTCCCTATAGTTATCTCACTTGCCCCCGGGTATAGAGGGAACTGTAGTGTGCAAGGGTTTGTGTGCAGTTTATATTTCAATCAATTGTGTAAGTATAAACAAGCAACAATTATTTGAAAGCCAAACAATAAAGCATGTTATAATACAAGACAGTGGTAAAAGCGCTATTTTCTTGGTTTAATTATTTTTAAGCCAGCCCATCACTAAATGGGATCAACTCTCTAGGCTTCCCCGATGGAGTCGCCATCCGTCGCCGCCTCCCAAAACGAAGGGCGGTCGTGAGCGACGCGATGGTTTTTCGACCCTCTTGCTTTCGCGTTTTTTTTATGGGTGGTTACAACGTCCTTAGGTTGTCCGATAACCGGGCTAACGTAGAGACGAGGTCTTCGAAAAGTGTTCTTGGGTTGTCCGATAACCGGGCTAACCCAAGAACGGGTTTTGAAGGGTTCGTGGAGCCGCCACCGATGTTTTTATCGGAAACATCGGAAAAGGATTTTTTAAAAAGGCGTTGGTTTTCGAAAACCAACTTTGGTCATTAGAACCAGAGTTGGGTAAGGGAGTTAGTTACGTGTAAAGGAAGTGTTAGTTCCGTTACGACGCCCCTTTCGGGTTCCCTATGATAGGCCGGCTATTTTGGATAAATAATTAAACTGGAAAATTGCGCTTTTACCCTTTAATTATGCGGTATTTAAAGATTATGACTACATGGCCCTAGCGTCTATTGCATAATTTTAAATGAAAGCGGTAAAATTAGAAAGAGAGAGAGTGCACCTCCAAAGCAAGCGTTTTGTATTTCTTTTTAAAGAGTGGGTGCTTTTTGGCAACCCTTCACTCTACAAACTCTCAGAAACTCCAGAAATGCCTCGGAGGGATTCTAAAGAAGATTTAAGACGCTCAATTTATGCCTAGAGACACTCAAAAACTCCGGAAATGCTTCGGAGGGGTTCTAGAGAGAGAAAATCTAGAGAGAAGGAGGAGCTACTGTGCTTGGTGTGTGGAAATGAGGGGAGGGAGCCCCTATTTATAGGTTTTCGCGCCTGACAGTGGCGAGACCGCCGGTCTCGTCTGACAAGGTCGAGACCGCCATCTGGACAATCCAGACCGCCGTCTCGACCATGCGAGCGGGGTCGAGACCGCCGCTCGTCGCGGACAAGCGAAATCGACGCTGGTCTCGTCCCTCAGCGTGAGGCGAGACGGCGGTCTCGGTCTTCCCAGACGGCGGTCTCGTCCCTTCGTGGCGAGAAACCTTATTTTTCGGGCCAAAAACCCTCATATCTTAGTACGGGGGCCTAATAGTCTCTCCTAGTGGCTTGTTAGGCTTCGACCGTCTTCAAATAGGAAGCTTTCTGGCTTTATTCTGAGGCCGGGCAAGACTTGGGGTTTACACTTCATAATGAATTATAACATT
>OY731404.1:28941668-28985244 GCA_963425845.1 Sphenostylis stenocarpa | reverse complement strand
GTAACCACCAACAAAAAACGCGAAAATCAAGAGGATCGAAACCATCGCGTCGCTCCGACCGCCCTCATTTTGACGGCAGCGACAGATGGCGACTCCACTGGGGAAGCCTTGAGAGTTGATCCCATTTAGTGATGGGCTGGCTTAAAAAATGAATAAACCAAGAAAATAACGCTTTTGCCCTTACCTTGTATTATAACATGTTTTACAGTTTGGCTTTAAATAACTGTTGCTTGTTTATACTTACGCAATTGTTTGAAATACAAACTGTACACAAACCCTTGCACACTACAGTTCCCTCTATACCCGGGGGCAAGTGAGAAAGCCATAGGGAGTGGGTGGCAGGTACGGTTCGCTGTAGTGATGGCCTTGTGCCCACCGGTGCGATCAGAAACCACCACTCAAGGTGATAACCTTCCTCTTTTGGAAACAAGCCTGACTATGGACTTAGTGCTAAGCATGGTCGGAAGGCTGGAGAGTGGGGACCCTATAATGGGGGCACCTTGGGGGCCTTAGCCTGGTGAGAACAATTAGAACCTACCCTCGCCAATGCACTTTTCTGCAGGAAAACCCTACCTCGTGATAAAAACGAATTCTCGCCTGTTCGTGGATGATCGAATTGTGTGTGCATATGTTTGCTGCATTTGTCTTTTGCATAGCATAAACAAACAACAAACAAAAATCACAAAAATACTTTTGCAAATAAACACCCTTATCTCGGACAGTCTGCCTTTTAGCTAGCTTGGTTTCAGGTTCTTTGTAAGCTAAGTAGCCACACAGTTCCAACAGAAGAGATAAGGGACGCTAAATATTCTTTCGCATAAAGCCACATTTTATCTCGGACAGTCTGCCTTTTAGAGAGCCTGGTTTCAGATTCTTTGCAAGCTAAGTAGCCACGCAGTTTCGATAGAAGAGATAAAAGGCTATAAAATAAAAAGCAATAAAAATCCAAAATAAATAAAATAATAACAATAAAACACTTATAAAAAATAATTTTGACAAAGTTGCATCATTCATATTACATCATGTCATAAGGGGAAAAATCAAGAGAGAAAATAAAAAGTGAGAATGCATTCAGCATCATTCAAACAGAATCTCTCATAGATAAGCATATCCATATTAGTTTAAACACTCAACATGCATTAATAAACCTTTTTTGGGCATTCTAGAAAGCGGCTGGTCCTCTCCCCACTCGCACTCGCGCATAGAAAGCCAAAGCAATGGAAAATCTAGAAGAGCAAAATCGAAAGCTCACTGCGGAGGTCAATACCCTCCGCGAACAAGTGGCCCAACTGATGGAGGTCGTACACCAGGGTCAGAGTAAGGGCGAAGACCAAGCTGAACACGTCCCTCACCATGAGGAGGAAGAAGAGGAATACTTCTATGACCGGAACGATGCTAAGACTGCACGCATCCTTACCCCAGAAGTGTCCAAACAGCAACTCTCCGCCCTAGAGGAGAGGCTTAAGGCAGTGGAAGGGCACAACTTCGACGTCAAGGAGGTGGCGGATATGTGCCTAGTAAAGAATATCCACTTCCCTCCGAAATTTAAGATCCCGGATTTCCCCAAGTACGCCGGGATGACCTGCCCAAAGAACCATCTTACGATGTATTGTCGTAAGATGGCCGCCCAAGCTGAAAATGAAAAACTCCTGATCCACTGCTTCCAGGAGATTCGGCCGGACACCGCTCTCAATTGGTATATGCAGCTAGAGAGAGGGCAGGTCCAGAGCTGGAAACAACTGGCTGATGCTTTTCTTCATCGCTACCGATACAACATCGATTTGACTCCTGATAGGTCAAATCTCAGGACTCTGAGCAAAAGGAACGACGAACCTTTTAAAGCATACGCCCAAAGATGGAGGGAAATGGCTGCCAAAATAGAGCCTCCTTTGACGGATAAGGAGACAGTGGCTATGTTCATCGATTCACTGATTGGAGCGTACTACGACAAGGCAATAGCCAGTACCTCCAACCTGTTCTCAGACATAGTCACTGTGGGGGAAAGAGTAGAGCAGGGACTGAGGAGCGGTGTAGACACCAAATCTTGCCCGGCCTCCAAATAAAGAGTAAAAGACCTCCTATTTGAAGATGGACGAAGCCTAACAAGCCACTAGGAGAGACTATTAGTCCCCATACTAGGATAGGAGGGATTTTCAGCCCAAAAAATAAGTTTTCTCGCCTTTTTGGGACGAGACCGCCGTCTCGAAATCAAGACCGCCGTCTCGCCTCACGCAAATCGCGAGACCGCCGTCTCGTTTAGCGAGATGGCGGTCTCGCCACCTGCGAATGACGAGACGATGGTCTCGATTGGCGAGACGGCGATCTCGCCACTTTGGCATGACGAGACGGCGGTCTCGACCCTGTCAGACGAGAACGGCGGTCTCGCCACTGTCAGGCGCGAAAACCTATAAATAGGGGGCCCCTCCCCTCATTTCCACACCAACACACATCCTCTCCTCCTTCTCTCTAGGATTTCTCTCTCTAGAATCCCTCCGACGCATTTCCGGAGCTTCTTAGCATCTTTAGAGTGAGTTTTCGAGCGTTCCGAGAGATTTTCCGGCGCTGTAGAGTGAAGGGTTGCCAAAACGCACCCAATTTATTAAGAGAATTAAATAGAAAGCTTGCTTCGAAGGTTTCTACTTTCTCCCTCACCTTTTTACCGCTTTATTTAAATTATGCAATAGATAGGGCCATGTAATCATAATATTTTAATTCCGCAAATAAAAGGGCAAAAGCGTATTTTCTGGTTTATTTATTAATAAAATAGCTGGCCTGTCATAGGGAACCCGAAAGGGGCGTCGTAAAGGAACTAACACTTCCTTTACACGTAACTAACTCCCTTACCCAACTCTGGTTCTAACGACCAAAGTTGGTTTTTCGAAAACCAACGCCTTTTTAAACTCCTTTTCCGATGTTTCCGGTAAAAACATCGGTGGCGACTCCACAGAACCCTTCAAAAATTAGTCCTTGGGTTAGCCCGGTTATCGGACAACCCAAGGACTCCCTTTCGAAAACCTCGCCCCTAGGTTAGCCCGGTTATCGGACAACCTAAATGCGTTGTAACCACCCATAAAAAACGCGAAAATCAAGAGGGTCGAAACCATCGCGTCGCTCCGACCGCCTCTCTTTTTTGACAGCGGCGACAGATGGCGACTTCACTGGGGAAGCCTCGAGAGTTGATCCCATTTAGTGATGGGCCGGCTTAAAAATAAATAAACCAAGAAAATAAACGCTTTAGCCCTTACCTTGTATTATAACATGTTTTACGGTTTGGCTTTAATAACTGTTGCTTGTTTATACTTTCGCAAATTGTGTGAAATACAAATTGTACACAAACCCTTGCACACTACAGTTCCCTCTATACCCGGGGGCAAGTGAGTAATCCATAGGGAGTGGGTGGCAGGTACGGTTCGCTGTAGTGAGGGCCTTGAGCCCACCAGTGTGATCGGAAACCACCACTCAAGGTGATAACCTTCCTCTTTTGGCAACAAGACTGATTATGGCCTTAGTGCTAAGCATGGTCGGACGGCTGGAGAGTGGGGACCCTATAATGGGGGCACCTTGGGGGCCTTAGCCTGGTGAGAACAGTTAGAACCAACCCTCGCCAATGCACTTTCCTGCAGGAAAACCCTACCTCGTGATAAAAACGAATTCTCGCCTGTTCGCGGATGACCGAATTGTGTGCGCATATGTTTGTTGCATTTGTCTATTGCATAGCATAAACAAACAACAAAACAAAAATCACAAAAATATTTTCGCAAATAAACCCCCTTATCTCAAACAGTCTGCCTTTTAGCTAGCCTGGTTTCAGGTTCTTTGCAAGCTAAGTAGCCACGCAGTTCCGACAGAAGAGATAAGGGATGCTAAATATTCTTTCACATAAAGCCACATTTTATCTCGGACAGTCTGCCTTTTAGCTAGCCTGGTTTCAGGTTCTTTGTAAGCTAAGTAGCCACGCAGTTCTGACAGAAGAGATAAAAGGCTATAAAATAAAAAAATAATAATAATGACCAAAATCAAAATACAAAAATACCAGAAAATAAATAAATCAACTTCTGACAAAGTCAAATCATTCATATTACATCATATCATGAGTAAAGAAAAACCAAGAGAGAAAATGAAAAAAAAGAAAAAACGAAAGCACATGCAGCATCATTCAAACAGAATCTCTCATACATAAGCATATTCATCGTAGTTCAAACACTCAACATGCATTAATAAAGTTCTTCCGGGCATTCTAGAAAGTGGTTGGTCCTCTTCGCGTCCGCACTCGAGCACAAAAGGCAAAAGCAATGGAAAACTTGGAAGAGCAGAACCGAAAGCTCACTGCGGAGGTCAATACCCTCCGCGAACAGGTGGCCCAACTAATGGAGGTCGTACACCAGGGCCAGAGTAAGGGCGAAGACCAAGCTGAACACGTCCCTCACCATGAGGAGGAGGAAGAGGAATACTTTTATGACGGGAAGGATGTTAAGACTACACGCATCCTTACCCCAGAGGTATCCAAACAACAACTCTCCGCCCTGGAGGAGAGGCTCAAGGTAGTCGAAGGGCACAACTTCGACGTCAAAGAGGTGGCGGACATGTGCCTGGTGAAAAACATCCACTTCCCTCCCAAATTGAAGATCCCGGACTTCCCCAAGTACGCCGGGATGACCTGCCCAAAGAACCATCTTACGATGTATTGTCGTAAGATGTCCGCCCATGCTGAGAATGAAAAACTCCTGATCCACTGCTTCCAGGAGAGCCTGGCGGATACAACTCTCAACTGGTACATGCAGCTAGAGAGAGGGCAGGTCCAGAGCTGGACACAGTTGGCTGATGCTTTTCTTCGTCGTTACCGATACAACATTGATCTGACTCCTGATAGGTCAGATCTCAGGACTCTGAGCAAAAGGAACGACGAACCTTTCAAAGCACACGCCCAAAGATGGAGGGAAATGGCCGCCCAAATAGAGCCTCCTTTGACTGACAAGGAGACGGTGGCTATGTTCATCGATTCACTGACTGGAGCGTACTACGACAAGGCAATATCCAGTACCTCCAACCTTTTCTCAGACATAGTCACTGTGGGGGAAATAGTAGAGCAGGGACTAAGGAGCGGGAAGATAGCACAGTCTTCCCAAGCTGGGGTCTCATTCAGGAAGCCTGTCGGCAAGAAGAAGGACGAAGTTGTGCATGCAATCAATTTCTCCACCCCTTCTTCTGCCCCACAAACGGTCAGGCAGCCCCGCAAGAAAGAGAGGAAGTTCACTCCATCTCCACTTCCTATGGAATGTTGCTGCCTCAGCTATTGGAAGCCAAGCTCCTAACCTGCGCTCCTCCGAAGATACAGTTGGAGCCTCCCTACCCCGAATGGTACAAGCCAAACGAGAAATGCGCTTACCATTCGGGTTCACCCGGACACTCTATAGAAAATTGCTTGACCCTTAAGTATCGGGTTCAAGAATTAATCGACGCCGGGTGGATAACTTTCGACGCCTCCACTTCCGATGTCGACGCCAAACCTCTGTCGAAGCCAAAGTAGCAAAGAGGGAGGACTGGGAGGACCAGCCCTTAGGGTGTCTATTTTTAAGCTTTTCTCTGTATCTCCTGCGGTCCCCGCCCGTGGCCGCAGGAATTTTGATTAAAAGGGCTTGTACATACATTTCATTTTCGTTAATATACGAGGCATTTTGTCATATTCATTCTTTTCCCTCTTCTATTTATTATTCTTTCAAAAATAAATTGAATAATAAAATATATGACTAAAACAGAACCTAAAACACATCATGTCTGTGATTGATGAATCTCCGTGGACCCCGGAAACTGAGAGCGAATGGGTCGAGTCCGACAGTGAGCAGGAGACCATCTCTCTGGACATGCAAAGAATGCTAGAAAAGGAAGCATGCATCATACAACCGCATAAGGAAGAAACAGAAACTGTCAATTTGGGAGAAGGGGATGATGAGAAAAAGGTGAACATCGGCACCCAAATAAAAGGTAGCATAAGGGAAGAATTGATACAGCTTCTGAAGGAGTATATGGATGTGTTTGCTTGGTCTTATCATGACATGCCTGGGCTTGACACAAGTATAGTGGAGCATAGACTACCATTAAAAGAGGGGTTTCGACCTGTGAAATAAAAACTTAGAAGGATCAAACCAGACTGGTCCTTAATGATAAAGGAGGAAGTGCAAAGGCAGTTGGATGCCAACTTCCTTGTAGTTTCTAAATACGTTGAATGGTTGGCCAACATAGTACCCGTCATCAAAAAGACCGGGAAGGTCAGGGTCTGCGTGGATTATAGGGACCTCAATCGAGCAAGTTCAAAAGATGACTTTCCCCTACCACACATAGACACACTGGTAGACCATACCGCTACCAACGCGCTGTACTCCTTCATGGATGGGTATGCGGGATACAATCAAATCAAGTTGGCCGTGGAGGATAGAGAAAAAACCTCCTTTATCACACCATGGGGCACCTTTTGTTACCGTGTAATGCCGTTTGGACTGAAAAATGCAGGGGCAACCTATCAAAGGGCCATGGTCACGCTATTCCACGACATGATCCACAAGGAAATAGAAGTATATGTGGATGACATGATTGCCAAGTCCAGAAACGAAATGGACCACATTCAATACCTCAAAAAACTTTTTGATTGACTTCAGAAGTATCAACTCAAACTGAACCCAGCAAAATGTACTTTCGGAGTACGATCAGAAAAACTCCTAGGGTTCATTGTCGGCGAAAGAGGAATTGAGGTGGACCCCGACAAAACCAAGGAAATCTTGGAAATGCCTCCACCAAGCACAGAAAAGGAGGTTAGAGGTTTCCTAGGCCGAATTAATTACATTGCCCGTTTCATCGCACAATTAACGGATAAATGTATACCCATCTTTAAACTGTTGCGCAAAAACCAACCAACGGTGTGGAATGAAGAATGCCAACAAGCGTTCGATAAAATCAAGACTTGTTTAACCAATCCCCCAGTATTGGTACCACCCGTCGAAGGGAGGCCTCTGATCCTATATTTATCAATACTTGAAGAGTCCATGGGATGTGTGCTCGGCCAACATGATGAAACCGGAAAAAAGGAACAAGCCATTTACTATCTCAGTAAGAAATTTCTAGACTACGAAACCCGCTATACACTATTCGAAAAAACCTGTTGCGCATTGGTGTGGGTCACTCAACGTCTCCGACAATATATGACTCTGTATACAACATGGTTGGTCTCCAAAATGGACCCAATTAAGTATCTCTTCGAGAAGCCCATTTTGACTGGAAGAATAGCTAAGTGGCAAGTTCTACTCTCAGAATTCGATATCATTCATGTCACCCAGAAAGCTATTAAAGGAAGTCCCCTAGCAGATTATCTAGCCCATGGACCAACGAACGAATACCAGTCCTTACAAGATGACTTTCCCGATGAGCATATCATGCATATCGAACACGAAGATACCAAAGAAGAAGCATGGACTATGTTTTTCGATGGGGCCTCAAACATGCTTGGACAGGGGATAGGAGCTATTTTGATATCCCCCGAAAAGAACACATTCCTGTAACGGCCAGGCTTAATTTCGATTGCACCAACAACATGGCCGAATACGAAGCATGTACATTAGGGATCCAAGCGGCTTTAGATCATGGGGTCACTAAGCTCAAAATATTCGGTGATTCATCCCTCGTCATCTACCAACTTAAAGGTGAATGGGAAACCCGAAACTCAAAGTTAATCCCATACCTGGAGTACATCCACGAGCTGATCTCAAGAATGGAAAACGTCACCTTCCAGTATATCCCTAGGGAGGACAATCAAATTGCCGACGCCCTTGCCACCCTATCATCCATGTTTGCCCTAGATCAAGAGCATGAGATGCCAATTATTCAAGTTAAGCTGCATGACAAACAAGCTTTTTGCATGGCAGTGAACAGCGAGTGCGACCAAAACCCCTGGTGTCATGATATCAAGCAATATCTCATGAGGGGCGAATATCCCGAGGGAATCAGCGACAATGATAAGCGAACCATTTGTAAGAGGGCCATAGAGTTCACATTGATTGAAGGAACCCTCTACAAAAAGAGCCCCGATTCCACTCTCTTAAGGTGTGTGGACCAAGAAGAAGCCCAAACCTTGATAAAAGAAATCCACAGAGGAGCTTTTGGGACCCACGCACCCGAGGAAGTCATGGCAAAGAAAATCCTTAGGGCAGGGTATTTTTGGTCTACGATGGAAGCTGATTGTCACCAATATGCGAAGAAGTGTCATAAGTGCCAAGTACATGCCGACAATATCCATGTGCCGCCCGCGCCTCTCCGTAACCTGGCTACACCATGGCCATTTTCTATGTGGGGCATGGATGTCATCGGACCCATTGAACCCAAAGCATCTAACGGCCATCGCTTCATCTTGGTAGCAATTGACTATTTCACCAAGTGGGTTGAGGCGGCATCGTACGCGCATGTGACCCAGAAAGTGGTGACCACCTTCATCAAGAAAAACATTATATGTCGGTACGACATCCCTCATAAGCTCATTACTGATAATGGGACCCATCTCAACAATAAAATGATGGAGAAATTATGCCAAGACTTCAAAATACAACATCACAATTCTTCTCCGTACCGACCAAAGATGAATGGTGCAGTAGAGGCAACGAATAAGAATATCAAGAAAATCATCCAGAAAATGGTAATGACCTACAAAGATTGGCATGAAATGCTTCCCTTCGCCTTACATGGCTACCGAACGTCGGTACGAACCTCCACAAGGGCTACCCCATTTTCCCTCGTACACGGAATGGAGGCCGTACTACCAGTAGAGGTCGAAATACCCTCCCTACGAGTTGTCATGGAAGCAAAATTGACAGAAGCTGAATGGGTCCAAAACCGGTATGATCAGTTGAACCTAATCGAAGAAAAACGGCTGGACGCCATATGTCGGGGGCAAGCTTATCAAAGGAAGATCAAGAAAGCCTACGACAAGAAGGTCAATCCTCGCACTTTCCAAGAAGGGGATCTGGTGATAAAGAAACTGCTTCCAGCCCAGAAAGACAAAATCGGGAAATGGACAGCAAACTACGAAGGACCCTTTGTGGTCAAGCGAGCCTTCTCAGGAGGAGCCCTTATCCTCACCAATATGGATGGAGAAGAGCTCCGATATCCTGTCAACTCAGATGCGGTGAAAAAATATTATGCCTAAAGACATTGCTCATGACCCGTCAGGATGAATGTCGCCGCCGTCCCTTTCTGACGTCTGAGGACGTCTCGAACGTTTATGCGAGCAGTCGCGAAAAGATGGTTTAGACTCGCGTATTTGTTTTAAAATGTGTTCATTGCTTCCGAGGTGTTTGACAATTGAATTATCATCTAATAAAAGCAAGGTTTTCGAAAAGGGGTTCTTATGGAGTCGCCACCAATATTTTGACCAGAAACATTGGAAAAGGAAAAACAAAGGCGTTGATTTTATATAAAAAAAAACAACTTGGCCGTTATAACCAGAGTTGGGTAAGGGAGTTAGTTACGTGTGGGGAAGGTGTTAGCACCCCACAACGCCCCTTTCGGGTTCCCTATGACGGATTAATTCATTAAGTGAAGATTATGAGAAATTACGCGATTACCCTATTTTATTGCATAATATTGAAATGACTATCTACATAATTTTATATAAATAAAGCTAAATAAAGCAATAAAAGAGATATTAAAATGGCTATCTACATGATTTTATTCTACATGACATAATAAATAAAATAAAACAATAAATAAAGCAATAAAAGAGAAGGGAATTGAAAAGAACCTCCGTAGCAAGCTTTATATTGAGAATCTTGAACTATGAGGCTGCGTTTTGGCAACCCCTCTCTCTATACGGACTCTCCTCACCAATACAAGATCGACTCCACTAAAAATTTAAAGAAGAATCAAATGCCGGAATATAATTCCTTAACCGATTGTTACCTATTTAAGGCAATCGGAAAGATCATTCGAGAGAGGGAGAGAAGTAGACAAGTGCTCTCGAGTGTTTCGAGCTCTTCCGGAGTGTCTGTGTTTTCAAAAAGTGGCAAATGAGCCTCCTATTTATAGTTTTCGCAGCTGGCGCACCTTGGGACCACCGTCCGGGTTGGGACGGCCGTCCGGACTCGGGATGGCCATCCCAAATGGCAAATTTACACAGAGCGGGACCACCTGGGGGTCCGGGACGGCCGTCCCACTTAAATTGGGTTTGGGACGGCCGTCCCACATGCGGGACGCGCGTCCCAACTGTAAAATGGCAGTTGGGACGGCCGTCCCAACTCTGGGACGGTGGTCTCGGCCTGTTTTGTCCAGTTTTCGCGTTCTGGGACCCCGGGAAGCTTTCCTTGCCGTTTTCGGACTTGGATTGATGCCGATATATGTCCGTTGAAGCTTTATCTTCATATAGGAAGTCTTCTTGGCCTTCATTAAGATGCCGGGCGAGCTTTGTCTTTGTGTAGGAAGTCTCTTTTGGCTTTTATTGTGTGAATGAATGAACTCCGTCTTTTGTTGTGGGAGGTCCTTCTCGTTTTGGGAAGCCTGATGAACTCCATCTTCGGGTGAAATTCCTCTAGCTTTTATTTTGAGAGGCCGGGCAAAATTAGGGGTCTACAATGAAAACTCGCAAAGAGCGTCCTGGGCAAAAGATAGGGTCTATATTCCTCGCTAGGATACGTCCTAGGCAAAAATTAGAGGTCAAAAAAAAAAAAGAGAGCAATGACTACCTTAGCCGAAAACCGCAAAGGAGACTAAGGTAATGCCTTCACAAAGCAAGCAGACTTCGCATAGTCTTCACTCCGGGTTCGAGCATCTCAATTGAAGTAACCGGGAAAAAAGGGGAAACAAAGATCACAGACATGATTGTAGCACCCTCATACAGTTTAGCCAACCCTGGCCAACCTTTCTTACAAATTCTTTTGTAAATCCCCATGTAAAAATAAACCATATGTTTATATCAATAAAATTGTCTTTCCTTCTCTATTACCTATTTGTGTGAATGCCTCTGTATTAACGAAATATGAGCATGCATAAAACAAGCAATTCAAGAAAGCGTAAAAACAAGACGAATGACACCAACCAGGGCCAAGCAAAAAGTACATGGGTAGCCTGCTAGATCGAAAACCCGCAAAGGGCGGTCTAGGCAAAAGATAAGGCTTTCATAAAAAGGAAAAAAAGCCCACCAAAATATCTTAGGCAAAAACTTTGTCAAAAAAAGAAATAAAATTACTTCAGATAAAAAACCAAAAAATGAAAAGCATTCATACATATAAGGAGACTAGCTCCATGATTGTGATTGAAAACAGGATCATCGAGAACAACTCTCCAAATAATGCCCTCGAGAAAGCAGAGCAAGTTGTCAATCAAGTGACTCATCAAAATAGGAGCTTCTAGAAATAAAAAAACTCCAGTCATCATTTTTCTACCCAATAAAGGAGGGTACAATCATCCGACATCATAAAAGAAGAGCCGACGGAAAGGCTTAGTCATACCCAAGAGGATCCCCGAAGGCAACACAGAAATCATTATCATGGCTCAGCATCGCCGTCACACGAGTCATCGAGCACACTCACGCAAAACCTCCTCCACACTCCCCAATGGAGAATAAAGGTTTCGAGAGCCCATCGTCATCAACAGTCAAAAGAGTCCAAACCATCAAGGGCTCAACAAAAGGAAAGGAAAAAGCCAGCGTAACAAAAAAAAAGAAGCTTAAAAAGGAAAAAGGCATACGCTCAATAAGAAAAAGCCAAAATCCAAAATTGCGAGAGAAAAGAGATAAAAACCGCGAGAAAAAGGCTGGATTAAAGACAAGTCACCCACCTTGATCGACAAAACTTTGACTACCAAATCAGAGTCGAACAAAACAAGAATCATCCGACCATCCAGCAAGAGTCGGATAATCACCACCAAAAGTCAAAAACGAAGAATCCCCAGCAAACAAGCAAGCTGGATGAGCACCCACAAAATCCCCGGCACAACCCGGATGACCATTCAGAAAGGTCCAAGTACATCTACCGACATAGAAATCACTCCCCAAGGAACGCCTAACCGGCGCATGGGCCACCTGAACAGTAAGCCGCCACTACCACCAGTCCTACGCAGCGGACTGTACCAGCCTGAGAGGGGATTTATACCTATCCACCTGCGCACGTGTTGCGCCTGATCTGCGCTTGAGCCGGATCAGTAAGTCGCACTACTACCCTGATGGGGGGTTCATACCACTCCAGTCCCACACAACGGACTGCAACTACCAGCCTGATGGAGGGTTCATACCCATCCAGTCCCACACAACGGACTACAACTACCAGCCTGATGGGGGGTTCATACCCATCAACCGAAGGATCGGCTACCGTCAGAAGTAGTATCCTGAGGTTTTACCACGTGTTAACCAAAGGGATCGGCTACGTCAGAAGTAGTATCCTGGAAGTGCACGAGCACCAAGTTTTCCCCAGAAGATCAACCGCCGCAAGACGGAACATCCGAAGGGTAACTGGGCAAGAGGGTCAACTCCTTTACCTTCCTGTCAATCTGTCTGGCACAACAGGCCAACAGCCAACTAGTCAGGTAAAGGGGGGGCAGCTGTAGACCCCAAATCTTGCCTGGCCTCCAAATAAAGAGTAAAAGACCTCCTATTCGAAGATGGACGAAGCCTCACAAGCCACTAGGAGAGACTATTAGGCCCCATACTAGGATAGGAGGGATTTTCGGCCCAAAAAATAAGTTTTCTCGCCTTTTTTGGACGAGACCGCCATCTCACCACCTGCGAATGACGAGACGACGGTCTCGTTTGGCAAGACGGCGGTCTCGCCACTTTGGCATGACGAGACGACGGTCTCATTTGACAAGAAGGTGGTCTCGACCCTGTCAGATGAGAACAGCGGTCTCGCCACTGTCAGGCGCGAAAACCTATAAATAGGGGCCCCTTCCCCTCATTTCCACACCAACACACATCCTCTCCTCCTTCTCTCTAGGATTTCTCTCTCTAGAATCCCTCCGACGCATTTCCGGAGCTTCTGAGCGTCTTTAGACTGAGTTTTCGAGCGTTCTGAGAGATTTTCCGGCGCTGTAGAGTGAAGGGCTGCCAAAACGCACCCAATTTATTAAGAGAATTAAATAGAAAGATTGCTTCGAAGGTTTCTACTTTCTCCCTCACCTTTTTACCGCTTTATTTAAATTACGCAATAGATAGGGCCATGTAGTCATAATATTTTAATTCCGCAAATAAAAGGGCAAAAGCGTATTTTCTGGTTTATTTATCAATAAAATAGTTGGCCTGTCATAGGGAACCCGAAAGGGGCGTCGTAAAGGAACTAACACTTCCTTTACACGTAACTAACTCCCTTACCCAACTCTGGTTCTAACGACCAAAGTTGGTTTTTCAAAAACCAACGCCTTTTTAAACTCCTTTTCCGATGTTTCCGGTAAAAACATCGGTGGCGACTCCACAGAACCCTTCAAAAATTAGTCCTTGGGTTAGCCCGGTTATCGGACAACCCAAGGACGCCCTTTCGAAAACCTCGCCCTTAGGTTAGCCCGGTTATCAGACAACCTAAAGGCGTTGTAACCACCCATAAAAAATGCGAAAATCAAGAGGGTCGAAACCATCGCGTCGCTCCGACCACCTCACTTTTTTTACGGTGATGACATGCGGGAAGATAGTACAGTCTTCCCAAGATGGGGTCTCATTCAAGAAACCTACTGACAAGAAGAAGGACGAATCTGTGCATGCAATCAACTTTGCCACTCCTTCTTCTACCCCACCAACGGCTAGGCAACCTCGCAAGAAAGAGAGGAAGTTCACTCCAATCTCCACTTCCTATGGACTGCTGCTACCTCAGCTGTTGGAGGCTAAGCTCCTAACCTGCGTTCCTCCCAAGAAGCAGTTGGAACCTCCCTACCCCGAATGGTATAAGCCAAACGAAAAATGCTCTTACCATTCGGGTTCACCCGGACACTCTACAGAAAATTGCTTGACCCTTAAATATTGGGTTCAAGAATTAATCGGCGCTGGGTGGATAACTTTTGACGCCTCTGCTTCCGATGTCGACGCCAAACCTTTGTCGAAGCCAGAGTAGCAGAAAGGGAGGACTGGGAGGATCGGGAGGATCAGCCATAGGGTGTCTGTTTTTTTCAGCTTTTCTCTATATCTCCTACAGTCCCCGCTCGTGGCTGCAGGAATTTTGATTAAAAGGGCTTGTACATACATTTTCATCTTCTTTAATACACGAGGCATTTTGTCATATTCATTCTTTTCCCTCTTCTATTTATTATTCTTTCAAAGATAAATTGAATAATAAAATCTATGACTAAAACAGAACCTAAAAAACATCATGTCTGTGATTGATGAATCTCCGTGGACCCCGGAAACGGAAAGCAAATGGGTCGAGTCCGACAGTGAGCAGGAGACCATATCTCCGGACATGCAAAGAATGCTGGAAAAAGAAACACGTATCATACAACCGCATCAGGAAGAGATAGAAACCGTTAATTTGGGAGAAGGGGATGATGAGAAAAAGGTGAACATCGGTACCCAAATAGAAAGCAACATAAAAAGGGGATTGATACAACTTCTAAAGGAATATATAGATGTATTTGCTTGGTCTTATCATGACATGCCTCGGCTTGACACTAGTATAGTGGAACATAGATTGCCATTAAAAGAGGGGTTCCGACCTGTGAAACAGAAACTAAGGAGAATCAAGCCGGATTGGTCACTAATGATCAAGGAGGAGGTACAAAGGCAACTGGACGCCAATTTCCTTATAGTCTCCAAATACCCAGAATGGTTGGCCAACATAGTACCCGTCATCAAAAAGACCGGGAAGGTCAAGGTGTGTGTGGATTATAGGGACCTCAATCGAGCAAGTCCAAAAGATGACTTTCCCCTACCGCATATAGACACACTAGTAGACCACACCGCTACCAACACGCTTTACTCCTTCATGGATGGGTATGCGGGATACAACCAAATCAAGTTGGCCGTTGAGGATAAAGAGAAAACCTCCTTTATCAAACCATGGGGCACCTTTTGCTATCGCGTAATGCCCTTCGGACTCAAGAATGCAGGGGCAACTTATCAAAGGGCTATGGTCACACTGTTCCATGACATGATCCACAAGGAAATAGAAGTATATGTGGACGACATGATTGCCAAGTCCATAAATGAAATGGACCACATTCGATATCTCAGAAAGCTTTTTGACCGACTCCGAAAGTATCAACTCAAACTGAACCCAGCAAAATGTACTTTCGGAGTACGATCAGGAAAACTCCTAGGGTTCATTGTCAGCGAAAGGGGGATTGAAGTGGACCCCGACAAAACCAAGGCAATTTTGGAAATGCCTCCACCAAGCACGGAAAAAGAGGTCAGAGGGTTTCTGGGCCGGATCAATTACATTGCCCGTTTCATCGCACAATTGATGGACAAATGTATACCCATCTTTAAACTGTTGCGCAAAAATCAACCAACGGTGTGGAATGAAGAATGCCAGCAAGCATTCGATAAAATCAAAACATGTTTAACCAATCCGCCAGTATTGGTACCACCCGTTGAAGGGAGACCTCTCATCCTATATTTGTCAATACTTGAAGAGTCCATAGGATGTGTGCTCGGCCAGCATGACGAAACCGGGAAAAAGGAACGAACCAGTTACTATCTCAGTAAGAAATTCTCAGATTATGAAACCCGTTATACACCATTCGAAAAAACCTGTTGCGCATTGGTATCGGTCACTCAGCGTCTCCGACAATATATGGCTCGGCATACAACATGGTTGGTCTCCAAAATGGATCCAATCAAATACCTCTTCGAAAAACCCATTTTAACTGGAAGAATAGCTAGGTGGCAGGTTCTCCTCTCAGAATTTGATATCATTCATGTCACCCAGAAAGCTATTAAAGGAAGTCCACTAGCAGATTATCTAGCCCATGGATCAACAAACGAATATCAGTCCCTACAAGACGACTTTCCCGATGAGCATATCATGCACATTGAACACGAAGACACCAAAGAAGAAGCATGGACTATGTTTTTCGATGGGGCTTCAAACATGCTTGGACACGGGATAGGAGCCATTTTGATATCCCCTGAAAAGAAACACATTCCCGTAATGGCTAGACTAAATTTTGATTGTACCAACAACATGGCTGCGTAGGAAGCATGTGCGCTAGGGATCCAAGCAGCTTTAGATCATGGGGTTACTAAGCTCAAAGTATTCGGTGATTCATCCCTTGTCATCTACCAACTTAAAGGTGAATGGGAAATCCGCAACTCAAAACTAATCCCATATCTAGAACACATCCAAGACTTAGTTTCAAGAATGGAAAGTGTCACCTTCCAGTACATCCCTCAGGAAGACAACCAATGTGTTGATGCCCTCACCACTCTATCATCCATATTTTCCCTGAATCAAGAACATGAGATGCCAATCATCCAAGTCAAGCTGCATGACAAACAAGCTTTCTGCATGGCAGTAAATAGCGAGCGCGACCAAAACCCCTGGTACCATGACATCAAGCAGTACCTCATGAAGGGCGAATATCCCAAAGGAATCAGTAACAATGACAAGCAAATCATTCGCAAAAGGGCCGTAGGGTTCACGTTCATTGAAGGAACCCTCTACAAAAAGAGCCTCGATTCCACTCTCTTAAGGTGTGTGGATCAAGAAGAAGCCCAAACCTTGATAAGAAAAATCCACAAAGGGACTTTTGGAACCCACACACCCGGGCATGTCATGGCAAAGAAAATCCTCAGGGCAAGGTATTTTTGGTCCACAATGGAAGCTGATTGTCACCAATATGCTAAGAAGTGTCACAAGTGCCAAGTCTACGCCGATAATATTCATGTGTCGCCCGCACCTCTCAGTAACCTGGCTACACCATGGCCATTTTCTATGTGGGGCATGGATGTCATCGGACCCATTGAACCCAAAGCGTCTAACGACCATCGCTTCATCTTGGTAGCAATCGACTATTTCACCAAGTGGGTTGAGGCGGCGTCATATGCGCATGTCACTCAGAAAGTGGTGACCACCTTCATCAAGAAAAACATTATATGTCGGTACGACATCCCTCATGAGTTCATTACTGATAATGGGACCAATCTCAACAATAAAATGATGGAGGAGTTATGTCAGGACTTCAAAATCCAGCACCACAATTCCTCTCCGTACCGACCAAAGATGAATGGTGCAGTAGAGGCAGCCAATAAGAATATCAAGAAAATCATCCAGAAAATGGTAGTAACCTACAAAGATTGGCATGAAATGCTTCCCTTTGCCTTACACGGCTACCGAACGTCAGTACGAACCTCCACAGGGGCTACCCCGTTTTCCCTCGTTTACAGAATGGAGGTCGTACTACCAATGGAGGTCGAAATACCTTCTATGCGGGTTGTTATGGAAGCAAAATTGACAGAAGCCGAATGGGTCCAAAGTCGGTACGATCAGCTAAACCTAATCGAAGAAAAACGGCTAGACGCCATATGTCGGGGGCAAGCTTACCAAAAGAAGATCAAGAAAGCCTACGACAAGAAGGTCAATCCTCGCACTTTCCGAGAAGGGGATCTGGTGATAAAGAAATTGCTTCCAGCCCAGAAAGACAAAATCGGGAAGTGGACAGCAAACTATGAAGGACCCTTTGTGGTCAAGCGAGCCTTCTCAGGAGGAGCCCTTATCCTCACCAACATGGATGGAGAAGAGCTCCGATATCCTGTCAACTCGGATGCGGTAAAGAAATACTACGCTTAAAGACATAGCTCACGACCCGTCAGGATGAAAACTCGCAAAGGGCATCCTGGGAAAAAAATAGGGTCCACATTCCTCGCTAGGATACGTCTTAGGAAAAAACTAGAGGTTCAAAAAAAAAAAAAAAAAAAAAAAGAAAAAAAAAGAGAGAGCAATGATTACCTTAGCCGAAAGCTGTAAAGGCGACTAAGGTAATACCTTCACAAAAGCAAGCAGTTTTCGCATAGTCTTCACTCCGGATTCGAACATCTCAACTAAAGGGACCAGGAAAAATGGGGAAACAAAGATCACAGACATGATTGTGGCACCCTCATACAGTTTAGCCAACCCTGACCATCCTTGCTTACAAATTCTTTTGTAAATCACCATGTAAAAATAAACCATCTGTTTATATCAATAAAAATCGTCTTTTCTTCTCTTTACCTACTTGTGTGAATGCCTCTGTATTAACGAAATATAAGCATGCATAAACACAAGCAATTCAAGAAAGCATAAAAACAAGACAAATGACACCAACCAGGGCCAAGCAAAAAGTACAAAGCAGCCTGCTAGATCGAAAACTCGCAAAGGGCGGTCTAGGCAAAAGATAAGGCTTTCATAAAAAAGGAAAAAAAAAACCCACCAAAATATCTTAGGCAAAAATCAAAGCTCGCTAGATCGAAAACCCGCAAAGGGCGGTCTAGGCAAAAGAGAGGGTTAAAACAAAAAGTGCAAAAGAATATAACAAAAAAGAAGAAAGTACCGGTCACTTTCTAGGTGCCCTCAACTAAAATAACTTGCATCAAATAAGAACTTTGTCAGAATCAAAACAAACAAACACACTTCATAACAAAAAAGGACATTCATGTCAAGAAGATCATCTTCATGTTTGCATAGAAGGTACCCTGGTAAGACTTTGTCAAATCATATATCCAACCAACAAAGTTTCGACTACCAAGTAAAAGTCGAACAACAAACAAGATAACCCGACCAATCAGCAAGAGTCAGATGATCACCACCAAAAGTAAAAAATGAAGAGTCCCCAGCAACCAACAAAGCTGGATGAAACATAAAATCCCTGGCGCAACCCAGATGACCAGTCAGAGAGGTCCAAGTACATCTACCAACACAAAAATCACTCCCCAAAGAACCGGCGCATGGGCCACCTGAACAGTAAGCCGCCACTACCACCAGTCCTACGCAGCAAACTGTACCATCCTTATAGGGGGTTTATACCTATCAACCTGCGCACGCGTTGCGCCTGATCTACGCTCGAGCCGGATCAGTAAGTCGCATTACCACCTTGATGGGGGGTTCATACCCATCCAGTCCCACACAACGGACTGCAACAACCAGCCTGATGGGGGGTTCATACCCATCCAGTCCCACACAACGGACTGCAATTACCAGCCTGATGGGGGGTTCATACCCATCCAGTCCCACACAATGGAATGCAACTACCAGCCTGATGGGGGGTGTATACCCATCAACCGAAGGATCAGATACCGTCAGAAGGAGTATCTGGAGGTTCCACCACGTGTCCACCAAAGGGATCGGCTACGTCAGAAGTAGTATCCTGGAGGTGCACAACACCAATTTTCCCCAGAAGATCAACCGCCACAAGACGGGACATCCGAAGGGTAGCCGGGCAAGAGGGTCAACTCCTTTACCTTCCTGTCAATTTGTCTGGCACCAGAGGCCAACAGCCGACAAGTCAGGTAAAGGGGGGGCAGCTGTAGACCCCAAATCTTGCCCGGCCTCCAAATAAAGAGTAGAAGACCTCCTATTCGAAGATGGACGAAGCCTAAGAAGCTACTAGGAGAGACTATTAGGCCCCATACTAGGATAGGAGGGATTTTCTGCACAAAAAATAAGTTTTCTCGCCTTTTTGGGACGAGACCGTCGTCTCGAAATCAAGACCGCCGTCTCGCCTCACACAAATGGTGAGACCGCCATCTCGCCAAACGAGATGGCGATTTGCCACCCGCGAATGGCGAGACGACGGTCTCGCCACTTTAGCATGGCGAGACGGCGGTCTCGTTTGACGAGACAGCGGTCTCGACCTTGTCATACGAGAACGACGGTCTCGACCTGTCAGGCGCGAAAACCTATAAATAGGGGGCTCCATTCCCTCATTTTCACACACCACACAGAGTTTTCTCCTCGTTCTCTCTAGAATTTCTCTCTCTAGAATCCCTCCGACGCATTTCCGGAGCTTTTGAGTGTCTTTAGAGGTTTTTATAGCGTTCCGAGAGGTTTTTCGGCGCTGTACAAGAGTGAAGGGTTGCCAAAAAGCACCCTAATTTGCAGAAGTTAATAGAAAAGCTTGCTTCGAAGGTTTCCAATCTCTCTCTCTCTACTATTACCGCTTTATTTAAATTACGCATTAGACATTAGGGCCATGTAGTCATAATTTAAATTCCGCACAATAAAAGGGTAAAAGCATATTTTCTGGTTTATTTATCAATAGAATAGTTGGCCTATCATAGGGAACCCGAAAGGGGCGTCGTAAAGGAACTAACACTTCCTTTACGCTTAACTAACTCCCTTACCCAACTTTGGTTCTAATGACCAAAGTTGGTTTTTTGAAAACCAACGCCTTTTAAACTCCTTTTCCGATGTTTTCGGTAAAAACATCGGTGGCGACTCCATAGAACCCTTTCAAAACTAGCTCTTGGATTAGCCTGATTATCGGACAATCCAAGAGTGCCTTTTCGAAAACCTCGCCCCTAGGTTCAGCCCGGTTATCGGACAACCTAAAAGCATTGTAACCACCAACAAAAAACGCAAAAATCAAGATGGTCGAAACCATCGCGTCGCTCCGACCACCCTCGTTTTGATGGCTGCGACAATCCCATATCTAGAGCACATCCGAGATTTAGTCTCAAGAATGGAAAGCGTCACCTTCCAGTATATTCCCCAGGAAGACAATCAATTTGCTGACGCCCTTGCCACTCTATCATCCATGTTTTCTTTGGGCCAGGAACATGAGATGCCAATCATCCAAATCAAGCTGCATGACAAACAAGCTTTCTGCATGGCAGTAAATGACGAGCATGACCAAAACCCCTGGTATCAAGACATCAAACAATATCTCCTGAGAGGCGAGTATCCCGAGGGAATCAATGGCAATGATAAGCGAACCATCCGTAAAAGGGCAATAGGGTTCACGTTGATTGAAGGAACACTCTACAAAAAAAGCCTCGATTCCACTCTCTTATGGTGTGTGGACCAAGAAGAAGCCCAAACCTTGATAAGAGAAATCCATAAAGTAGCTTTTGGGACCCACGCACCTGGGCATGTCATGACAAAGAAGATTTTAAGGGCAGGATACTTTTGGTCTATAATGGAAGCCGATTATCACCAGTATGCTAAAAAGTGTCACAAGTGCCAAATCTACGCCGATAATATCCATGTGCCGCCGGCACCTCTCAGTACCCTAGCTACACCATGGCCATTTTCTATGTGGGGCATGGACGTCATTGGGCCCATAGAACCCAAATCATCTAATGGCCATCGTTTTATCCTGGTGGCCATTGAGTACTTCACCAAATGCGTCGAGGCAGTGTCATATGCGCACGTGACTCGGAAAGTGGTGACCACCTTCATCAAGAAAAATATTATATGTCGGTACGACATTCCTCATAAGCTCATTACTGATAATGGGACCAATCTCAATAATAAAATGATGGAAGAACTATGTCAAGACTTCAAAATTCAATAGCACAATTCTTCTCCGTACCGACCAAAGATGAATGGTGCAGTAGAGGCAGCCAATAAGAATATTAAGAAAATCATCCAGAAGATGGTAGTAACCTACAAGGATTGGCACGAGATGTTGCCCTTCGCCCTACACGGCTACCGAACGTCGGTACGAACCTCCATAGGGGCTACTCCATTTTCCCTCGTATACGGAATGGAGGTCGTACTACCAGTAGAGGTCAAAATACCCTCCCTACGAGTTGTTATGGAAGCAAAGTTGACAGAAGCTGAATGGGTTCAAAGTCGATACGATCAACTACACCTAATCAAAGAAAAACGGTTGGACACCATATGTCGGGGGCAAGTTTATCAAAAGAAGATCAAGAAAGCCTATGACAAGAAGGTCAATCCCCGCACCTTCCAAGAAGGGGATCTAGTAATAAAGAAATTGCTACCCACCCAGAAAGACAAAGTTGGGAAGTGGACAGCAAACTATGAAGGACCCTTTGTGGTCAAGCGAGCCTTCTCAGGAGGAGTCCTCATCCTCACTAACATGGACGGAGAAGAGTTTCGACATCCTGTCAACTCAGACGTGGTAAAGAAATACTACGCCTAAAAACATTGCTCATGACCCGTCAGGATGAAAACTCGTAAAGAGCGTCCTGGGCAAAAGATAGGGTTCGCATTCCTCGCTAGGATACGTCCTAGGGAAAAATTAGAGGTTTCACAAAAAAAAACAAAAAAAAACAAAAAAAATATATGAGCAATGATTACCTTAGCCGAAAACCACAAAGGCGACTAGGGTAATACCTTCACAGAAGCAAGTAGACTTCGCATGATCTTCACTTCGAGCTCGAGCATCTCAATTGAAGCGACCAGGAAAAGCAGAGAAACAGAAATCATGGACATGGTTGTGTATACCCTATACAGTTCAGCCAACCTTGGCCAGCCCTGCTTCTAAAAACCTTTGTAAATCCTCATGTAGAAATAAATCATTCGTTTACATCAATAAAAATTGTCTTCTTTTCTCTTTACCTGCTTGCAAGAATGCCTCTGTATTAACGAAACATAAGTATGCATAAAACAAGCGAAATGAGAAAGCATAAGAAAAACGAGAGAAACAGCGCCGACCAGGGCCTTCCCAAGCAAAAAAGTACAAGATAGCCTGCTAGATCGAAAACCCGCAAAGGGCGGTCTAGGCAAAAGTTAAGGCCTTCATAAAAAGAAAAAAAAAACCACCGAAATATCCTAAGCAAGAATTAAGCCCGCTAGATCGAAAACCCGCAAAGGGCGGTCTAGGCAAAAGATAGGGCTAAAACAAAAAGAAAAGTCGCAAAAGAACAACAAAAGAAAAAGGAAGTACCGACCACTTTCTAGATGCCCCCCCCCAACTAAAATAAATTGCATCAAAAGCATCCACACACAAGTAGTTGCACGAAAAGGACTTTGTCAAAACAAACAAATATACTTCAGATAAATAAAAGACCAAAAAGACATTCACATAAAAAGACCAGCTGCATACTTGCATAAATAAAAAGCACGCAGGGGTACCCCGGTAAGACCTTGTTAGTTATGTAAAACAACCAACAATGCCCGACCAACCAGCAAGAGTCGGGTGATCACCATCAAAAGATCAAAAACAATGAATCCCCAACAATCAACAAGTTGGATGAACACCCACAAAATCCCCAGCACAGACCAGACAAACCTCAAAAGACAAGAGGACACATCTCAACAACGGCGCATGAGCTAGAGCAGTAAGCCGCCACCACAGCTGAAGGATCGACTACTGCAAGAAGGAGCATCCGGAGGCATAAACACCAGATTGGGGTGTATACTCATCAGTCCTTACAAAAGGGGGCTTACCAAACGGGGGTTCATACTCGTCAAACACCAAATGGGGGTGTATACTCATCGGGCCTTACAAAAAGGGGGCTTACCAAATGGGGGTTCATACTCGTCAAACACCAGATGGGGGTGTATACTCATCGGGCCTTACAAAAGGGGACTTACCGGGCAAGAGTTCATACTCGTCAAACCAGATGAGGATTCGTACTCATCAGCCGAAAGTATCAGCTACCGCCAGAAGGAGCATCCCGAAGGCGCACAACATACTTTTTCCCCAGAAGATCAACCTCCACAAAGATGGAACATCTGAAGGACAACCGGGCAAGAGGGTCAACTCCTTTACCCTCCAATCGATCTCCTTGGCACAACAGGCCAACAGTCGACTAGTCGGGTAAAGGGGGGGCAGCTGTAGACCCCAAATCTTGCCCGACCTCATAATAAAGACCAGAAGACCTCCTTTTTGAGGATGGATGAAGCCTAAGAAGCCACTAGGAGAGACTATTAGGCCCCATACTAGGATAGGAGGGATTTTTGGCATAAAAATAAGGATTTTCGCCTTTTAGGGTCGAGACCGCCGTCTCGCCTTGCGAAGGTGGGGAGACCGTCATCTCGTTTGGCGAGACGGCCGTCTCACCATTCCTGCAAGGCGAGACGGCTGTCTCGACCTTGTCAGATGAGACGACTCGTCTCGACCTGACAGGCGCGAATCCCTATAAATAGGAGCCTCATTCCCCTCATTTTCACACAGTTCTTCCTCCTTCTCTCTAGAAATCTCTTCAAATTCTCTCTCTAGAACCCCTCCGAAGCATTTCCGGAGTTTCTGAGTGTTTTCTAGAGCTTTTTATAGCGTTTTTTGGGAGATTCTGGCGTTGTAAAGAGCGAAGGGCTGCCAAAAAGCACCCAATTTTTAAGAATTAATAGAAAGCATGCCTCGGAGGTTTCTACACTCTCTCTCTCTTTTACCGCTTTATTTCAATTATGCAATAGATATAGGACCATGTAGTCATAATCTTTAAATTCCGCAAATAAAAGGGTAAAAGCGTATTTTTCACCGGATTATTTATTTAATATAGCTGGCCTATCATAGGGAACCCGAAAGGGGCGTCGTAAAGGAACTAACACTTCCTTTACACGTAACTAACTCCCTTACCCAAATCTGGTTCTAATGACCAAAGTTGGTTTTTCAAAAACCAACGCCTTTTTCATTCCTTTTTCCATGTTTCCGGTAAAAATGTCGGTGGCGACTCTAGATGAACCCTTCAAAAACTAGCTCTTGGGTTAGCCCGGTTATCGGACAACCCAAGAGCGCCCTTTCGAAAACCTCGCCTCTAGGTTCAGCCCAGTTATCGGACAACCTAAAGGCGTTGTAACCACACCAATAAAAACGCGAAAAACGGAAAGTTGAAACCATTGCGTCGCTCTGATCGCCTCATTTTGACGACAGTGATAAGAATCATGCATATAAGGAGACTAGGCTTCATGTTTGTGATTGAAAAACAGGATCATCGAGACCAAGTCTCCAAATAATGTTCCCTTCAAGAAAATGGAGCAAGTCATCAAAGCTTCCAAAAGCCAAAAAACTCCAACCATCTTCCTTCTACCCAAATAAAGAGAAGGCATAAACCAGATAATGCCAATGGAAAGGCTTTATCATCCCCAAGAGGATCCTTGCCAACTCCAAAGGCAAACCAAAATATTACCCTAAAGGCTCAACATCGCCATCACATGAGTCATCAAGCATACTCATCTCCACCACATTCCCCAAGAAAGAATAAGGAGCTCAAGAGAAGAAAACCCTTTATCTCCAGCGGATAACCCAAAAAGAGAAAAAAGTTGTGGCTAAGGAAGGCCACTAAAATCCCCAAGTGGGTCACATCCAAGAAAAAGAAAGAAAAAAAAACAAGGAATCAGAAATTCCTCCCCAGTCAAATAAGAGCTTCACAAAGACCAGCTCACACCAGTGTCAATCAAGGAGACAAAACTCCATTTACCCCCAAAGAGCAATCAAAAACAAATTCTCAGGGAAACAACTAATTCCCTGACAGATCACCAAAAAGAGAGGATATATCCCCCAGTGAGCCTACTGCAAAGGCAAACTCCAGACCTCTATCCCCGAAAAGTCACTTGCCTGCGCATAGGCAAGACCTGGTGAGCAAAAGAGACAATATTCCCCAAGTGGAACATCAGCCTATTCAGAGGTAAAAACAGTGCAACCAAGAGAGTCTTCACTTCAGATGAAGCATCCGCCTACTCAGAGGAATCATTATCAGAATCAACAAATCCCTAGTGGATTCCTGCCTACCCAAGATGCATTTATCAAGAATCCCCAACAACTAACAAAGTCGGATGGCTAATAGAAAAGCCAAAAACAAAGAATTCCCAACAATCAAGAAGTTGGATAGCTATGAAAAAAGCCCAAATAAAAGAATCCTCACAAAACTGGACAACTACATCAAGAAAAGTCAAATATTCTCAAGTAAGAACTACTCCCCAAGGAGTTTGTGTGTGACCGAACTTAGTAAGCCACCAACACACATTTTTAGCCCAAAGAAGAGGACTCAAAACCTGATGGGGGTTCGTACCCATCAAACAAAGGATTAAAGATAAAATCCTGAGGACCAGTCCAGAGAAAAGGACTCTAACCAGATGAGGGTTAGTACTCATCAACCACAGGGTTAAAGATAAAACTCTGGGACCAGTCCAAAGAAGAGGACTTCAAAACCAGATGGGGGTTGGTACTCATCCAGTCTTACAAAAGGGAACTACAAACCAGATGGGGGTTCGTACTCATCCAGTCTTACAAAAGGGGACTGCAAACCAGATGAGGCTTCGTACTCATCCAGTCTTACAAAAGGGGACTGTAAACCAGATGGGGGTTCGTACTCATGAACCACGAGGACAACTACCACACAAAAAGAAGCATCCTGAAGACGAGTTTCTCAGAAGGGGACTCGAACCAGGTGGGGGTTTGTACCCATCACCACAGGGCAAAGTGAACACCTCGTGATCAACATTGAAGACTTCAAGTCAATCATTCATCATCCTATGGGTCAGCTACCGTGTCAGAGGAGCACCTGAAGGACAACCGGGCAAGAGGGTTAACTCCTTCACCTATCAGCCAGTCTCTTGGTACATTAGCCAGCAACCGGTCAGTCAGGTGAAGGGGGGGGTAGCTGTAGACTCTAAATCTTGCCCGACCTCACAATAAGTTCAAAAATCCTCCATTTTGAAGATGGTCAAGACTTCATTAGGCCCCTAGTAGTGTTTTCTAGACACCATTTAAGAAAATGAGGGTTTTCTTAGAAAAATAAAAAATTAGGGTTTTTGTCAGAGGGCTGAGACTGTCATCCCAGATCCAGACGACCATCTTAACCCCCTTGGGGGACCTGGGATGGTCGTCTCACTTCTTTTGTAGGTCGGGATGGTCGTCCCAAAATGTCAGCCTATAAATAGGAGCTCACTCTCCCCCATTTTCACACACTTGTGCACCTTAGATTGAGAGCTCTCTTCTCTCTCCTACTCTGAAACATTTTTCGAGCATTTTTTGCTTTGTTTCAGAGTCCGAGTAGTCTTTTTGGTTATCCTTTTTGGATTAATCGGTTAAGGAACTCTCCTTTTGAGACATTTGGCGCTCAGTAGTGTAGTATTTTGATTGTTCATGGGAGGACTGCTCTTGTAAAGGGAGGGGACTGCCAAAAAGCGTCCTCACGTTTTCAAGAGATATATAAAAGCTCGCTTCGGAGGTTCCTTTCTCTATTTCTTCTCTTTTACTGCTTTCCTTTATCGCTTTCTTCGGTGTGCATTAGAAATTAGAGTCATGTAGATATTTAATTGATGCAAGTAGATAAATAAATAGGGTAGAAGCATAACTTTTTTTATGTCTTTATTTTAAGATTATTCCGTTATAGGGAACCCGAAAGGGGCATTGTGGGGTGCTAACACCTTCCCCACACATAACTTATTCTCTTACCTGTCGTTGCCGTCAGAAGAGGCGATCGGAGCGACGCGATGGTTTTGATTGACTCGCGTTTTTTGAAAGAAGTGGTTCAACACCTTTAGGTTGTTTGATAACCGGGCTAGACCTAAAGGCGAGGTTTTCGAAAGGGTTCGAGGATTCGCCACCAGTGTTTTAACCTTAAACACTGAAAAGGGTAAAAAAAGAAGGCATTGGTTTTAGAAAAAACCAACTTTGGCCATTACAACCAAAGTCGGGTAAGGGAGTTAGTTACGTGTGGGGAAGGTGTTAGCACCTAAAAACGCCCCTTTCGGGTTCCCTATGATGGACTAGTTTAGAAAATAAATACTTAAATAAACTATGCTTTTACCCTATTATTTGATCTACCGGTAGAATTTAAATGTCTACATGATCCTAATATCTAATACATACAAGGAAAGCGGTAAAAGAAAGTAGTAAAAGTAAGATATATGAAGGAGAACCTCTGAAGTGAGCTTTTATAAATCTCGAACTTGAGGACGATTTTTGGCAGTTCCCGCACTCTACAGAGTCACTCCTCCCTCGAATAAAAAATAAGAGTATCACCCTATCGAGGGTCGGACATCTCAAAAGGAGACTTCCTTAACCGATTTCTACCTTAAAGGGAAATCGGAAAGCTCACTCGAACTCTGGAATAATGCTCAGAGTCACTGTAAAGTGCCAAAAGGCTTCCTAGAGAGTGTAGGAGTGGAGAAGTGTGTGAAAAAAATGTGAAATGAGGCTCCTATTTATAGGGGAGCGAGCCTGGGAGGGTGGACAGCCGTCTGGACATCATGGACGGTCGTCCATGGCTCAAAATTAGGGTGGACGACCGTCTGGTCATTATGGACGACTATCCATGGCTGAAAATCAGGGTGGATGGTCGTCTGGTCGTCATGGATGGTCATTTGGACACTCTGGATGGCCATCTGCATGTTTTGGATGCTCTAGACTTTCTGGACAGCCATCTGGACGTTCTAACAAAATTTTATTTTTTATTTTCTCAGAAAACCCTCCTTTTCCTAAATGAAGCCTAGTAAACACTACTAAGGACCTTATGAAGCCTTATTCATCTTCAAAACGAAGGATTTTTGGTCTTTATTGTGAGGCTGGGCAAGATTTGGGGTTTATAGCTGCCCCCCCTTCACCTGACTAGTCGACTATTGGCTCAATATGCCAAGAGATCGGCTGGAGGGTAAAGGAGTTAACCCTCTTGCCCGGTTGTCCTTCGGATGCTCCTTTGGCGTGGTACCCTCGGGGACCATGAATGCAGTCTGATGTTATCTTTAGGATGCTTCCTTGCTGCGGAGGCTGACCCTTCGGACGATGCTTGTGATTAATGGATATGAATCCCTCATCTATTTGTTGTAGCCTTGGGATGCTCCTTTGATGCGATAGCTGACCCCGTAGCTGGAAACCTCAGGATGCTCCTTTAATACGGTAGCTGACCCCTTGGTTGATGAGTACGAACCCCCATCTGGTTGTTGTAGCCTTGGGATGCTCCTTTGGTGCGGTAGCTGACCCTGTAACTGACAAGTAGGAAACCTCAGGATGCTCCTTTGATGCGGTAGCTGACCCCTTGGTTGATGAGTATAAACCCCCATCTGGTTGTTGTAGCCTTGGGATGCTCCTTTGATGCGGTAGCTGATCCCGTAGCTGACAAGTAGGAAACATCAGGATGCTCCTTTGATGTGGTAGTTGACCCCTTGGTTGATGAGTATGAACCCCCATCTGGTTTTTGCAAGGCCCGTCCATAGGATGTTCTCTCCGGCCCCGTGGTTGGCTTGCCCACAGAGTGTTCTCTCTGACTTTGTGGTTGAATTGTCCGTAAGGTGTTCTCTCCAACCTCACGGTTGCTAAGTACCCTCAGGATGTTCTCTCTGATCTCGTGATTGAGTCCTTTTTTATGGACCCGGTTTTGCGACTTACTGATTCTGTTCATGCGCAAATATTGGTTTCAAGATACTCCTTTGCAATGGAGCTGATCCTTCAGATGATGAATGTGGTGGTGGCTTACTGCTCTTGCTCATGCGCCGACTCCATGGAGTAGTTTCTTGAAATTGCTTTTTGATTTCTTCTGAGTATTCATCCGGTATGCCGGGGATTCTTGATTCTTGGCTTTTACAATAGCCATCCAACTTAGTTGATTTTTGGGGATTCTTTGATTGATAGTTGTCCAACTTTTTTGGTTGCTAGGGATTCTTTGTTTTTGGCTTCTTTGATAGCCATCCGACTTTGTTGGTCGTCGGGGATTTTGATGAATGCCTCTCAGGTAGGCAGGAATCTACTGGGGATTTGTTGATTTTGGTGGTGCCTCTAAGCAGGTTAATGCTTCGTTGGGGTTCTAGTAATGCCTCTGAGTAGGCATATGCTTCATCAGAAGTGAAGACTTTTGGCTGCATTGTTTCGCCTCTGAACAGGCTGATGTTTTACTTGGGGATGTTGGCTCTTGACTGCCAGGTCTTGCCTATGTGCAGGCAAACGACTCTGAGGATGTGAGTTTTGAAGGTTGCCTTTGTAGTAGGCTCATTGGGGATGTGTTTCTATTTTTTGGTGATCCACTAAGGAATTATCTGTTTCCTTGGGGATCTGATTTTGTTAGACCTCTGGGGAATGGAGTCTTGGCTCCTTGATTGTATTGTTGATTTGCTTTTGTGTAGCCTTTATTCTCCTTTGATGGTGGTGGAGAATGAGTGAATCTTCTTCATGACTCATCGTGGCGATGATGGTGAGTTGCGCGAAGATGTTTTTGTTTGCCTCTGCAGTGGGCGATGATCCAATTGGGGATTGAGCCTTTCCTTCTGCTTTGTTTTGGTTTGAGAGTTACCTTCCCTTTATTCGGTGGAAAGATGGTGGCCAGAGGTTATTTGGTTCCGGAAGCTCTTGGTTAATTTCACATTTTTCTGCGATTTATTCTTTTTTCTCGCGATTTGAAATTTGGATTTTTCATAATGATGTGTGTACCTTTTTATTTCCTAGTTTCTTTCATGCATGTAGGCTTTTTCTTCTTTTTTGGGATCCATAGGGGATTTCCTTTTTCATGGGCCGCTTGGGGGTTTATTAGCCTTCCTTTGCCATGCCCTTTTCTTTTTGGGTATCCGCTGGGGATGAAGGGTTTTCTTTTTGGTGATCCACCAGGGAATTAGCTGACTTCCTAGGGATCCGATTTTCATGTTGATGTGAGATGACCTTGTAAAGCTCTTATTCTACTAGGGGATGGGAATTTTTTATTCTTCCTTTTTGTAGATTTTTCTGGTATGATCCACTAGGGGATTTTATTCGGCCTTCTCTGTCATGACCTTTTTTGTCATCTGTTGGAGATGAAGGGGTTTATTTTCTCTTCTTTTTGTTGAGCCTTTGATGGTATGGAGATTGGACTCTTTTTATTGTTGATGATGATGGGCTCTTGAAGCCTTTATTCTCCATTAGGGAGTGTGGAGGAGACTTTGGGTGAGTGTGCTCGATGACTAATGTGGTGGCGATGTTGAGCCGTGAGGTAATTTTTTGTGTTGCCTCTGGAGTAGGCAAGGATTCGCTTGGATATTCGAGCCTTTCCATCAGATTTTCTGTGTTGATGGTGCCTTCTCTTCACTTGGGCGGAAAGGTGGCGATTGGAATTTTTGATTCGGGAAACTCTTATTTCTTCTGAGTTATTTGATGATGACAACTCGCTCTTCTTTCTTGAGGGGGAGCAATGTTTGGAGACTTACTTTTTGTGCCTTCTTTTTCTTGGGTAGAAGGACGGTAATTGGAGCTCTTATTCTGCTGAGTCGTTTGATTGACGACTTGCTCCGTTTTCTTGAGGGGGAGCTTTATTCAGAGACTTAGCCTGGGTGCTTCTTTTTTTCAATCACAAACATGGAGCTAGTTTCCTTATATGCATGAATGCCTTTCTATTCTTGTTATTTATCTGAAATAATTTTTATTTCTTTCATTTTTTATCTTGATAAAGTCATTTTGTACAACTACTTGTGCATGAATGCCCTAAATGCAATCTATTCTTTTTTATCGATGCATCTAGAAAAGTGACTACATTCTCTTGTTGTACTTTCATGAATATGCTGATGGGACCCTCTCTTTTATTCATTTTTTTGTTTGGTTTAACCTTAACTTTTTCCTAGATCGCCCTTTTGGGGTTTTCGATCTAGCGGGCTACCTTAATTTTTGACTAGGATATCTTAGCGGGTTTTTTCCTTTTTTATGAATGCCCTAACTTTTGCCTAGGCCGCCCTTTGCGGGTTTTTGATCTAGCGAGCTACCCTAACTTCTACCTAAGAACCTCATAGCAGGCATTATTCCTTTTATTTTCATTTTTTCTTTCTCTTCTTTTTTGAAAGATAGGACCCTATCATGCATGCAATGTTTGCGATATGCATCCTATAATGCTATTTCAATTAATATTTCAAAAGTATTAATCAATGTGCTTTTGCTTCTGATGTGCTTTTGTCATCATGTGCTTCCATCGACATGATAGGTTGTCGCTGCCGTCAAAGGAGGCGGTCGGAGCGACGCGATGGTTCCAAATTCTGTTTTCACGTTTTAGATGGGTGGTGTTACAACGCCTTTAGGTTGTCCTATAACCGGGCTAGACCTAAGGGCGAGGTTTTCGAAAGGGAGCTTTTAGGTTGTCCGATAACTGGGCTGGACCAAAAAACAAGGTTTTCAAAGAGGGTTCTTATGGAGTCGCCACCGATGTTTTTACCGAAAACATCGGAAAAGGAAAAAAAAGAAGGCGTTGGTTTTTAAGAAAAACCAACTTTGGCCATTATAACCAGAGTTGGGTAAGGGAGTTAGTTACGTGTGAGGAAGGTATTAACACCCCCACAACGCCCCTTTCGGGTTCCCTATGATGGGCTAGTTATTTCAAAAATAAATTTAAAAATGACGCTTTTACCCTTTTATTTGCAGAATTAAAAGATAATGACTACATGACCCTAATAGCTAATGCACATATAAATGACAAAGCGATAACAGAGAGGGAGAGAGTGAAGAAACCTCCGGAGCAAGCTTTGATTAATTCCTTTAGAACAGGACGCGTTTTGGCAGTCCTTCGCCTTACAACGTCGACTTTTTCTCTCTCGCAACGCTATAAAAACTCTCTAAAAACACTCAGAAAACTCCAGAAATGCTTCAGAGGGACTCTAGGAGAAGAATTTTAAGAAATGTTAGAAGGAAAGGTGGAAGAACTGTGTGAAAAGAAGGGGAGAGTGCCCTCCTTTTATAGGGATTCGCGCCTGGCAGGTCGAGACCGTCGTCTCACCAATCGAAACAGCGGTTGTAGACCCCAAATCTTGCCCCGCCTCCAAATAAAGAGTAGAAGACCTCGTATTCGAAGATGGACGAAGTCTAACAAGCCACTAGGAGAGACTTTTAGGCCCCATACTAGGATAGGAGGGATTTTCGGCACAAAAATAAGGTTTCTCGCCTTTTTGGGACGAGACCGCCGTCTCGAAATCAAGACCGCCGTCTCGCCTCATGCAAATGGCGAGACCGCCGTCTCACCAAACGAGACGGCGGTCTCGCCACCTGCGAATGGCGAGACGGCGGTCTCGCTTTCCCAGACGGCGGTCTCGCCACCTGCGAAGGGCGAGATGGCGGTCTCGTTTGGCGAGACGGCGGTCTCGACCCTGTCAGACGAGAACGGCGATCTCGACCTGTCAGGCACGAAAAACTATAAATAGGGGCCTCCATCCCCTCATTTCCACACACCACACAAAATTTTCTCCTCCTTCTCTCTAGAATTTCTCTCTATAACCCCTCCGAAGCATTTCCGGAGTTTCTGAGCTTCTCTAATAGTAATTTTGAGCGTTTCGAGAGGTTTACAAAGTTGTGTAGAGTGAAGGGCTGCCAAAACGCACCCAATTTATTGAGAAATTAAATAGAAAGCTTGCTTCGAAGGTTTCTCGGGAGGGGCTCTTTGTGAAAATTGAAAAATGGGTGAAAAATTGTGAAGGACCCTTTGTGGTCAATTGAGCTTTCTCGGGAGGGGCTCTTATCCTCGCCAATATGGATGGAAAAGAACTTCGAAACCTTATCAACTTCGGTACGGTGAAGAAGTATTATGCTTGAAGATATTGCTCAAGACCCGTCAGGAATGAAAACCTGCAAAAAATGCCGAATAAATATCTCCAAGAAGAGCATTTCAGAAAAATCTACAAAAAGAGGAAAATAAAAAAATTTCCATCTTCCAGCTCAAATAAGAGCTTCACAAAGCCAGGAGCCAAGACTCCATCATAAAAAACCAAACCAAAGATTGGATCCCCAGGAAACCAATAAACTCCCCCGGATTGCCAAAAAGAAAGGAGAAAAAAAATCTCTTCATCCAGCAGATAACAAAAAGCCAGTGCGCATAAAAGGCACACACATTTAAAACCAAATTTCCAAAATCGCGAGGAAAAGATAAAAATCCAATAAGGAAGATGGAAATCGCGAGAAACCCATTGCCCAGCGGAATAAGAGCATAGGCAAATCCAGGAGTCAAAAACTCCATTTCTCCCTAGGGGGCAAGTCAAAATAAATCTCCGGGAAAACGATCAAATCCCCGATGGATCATCAAAAGGAAAAACTACCCCCAGTGAGCCTAGCGGCAAAGGCAAAACTACAAATTCATATCCTCAGGGAATTAATTGCCTATAAATCACCCAATATGGATATCCCTAGTGAAATACAAAGCCTTCACTTCCAATGAAGCATCTACCTACTCAGAGGTATTATCAAGAGCAAATATCCTCAAGAGGAACATCAGCCTATTCAGAGGCGAAAAACAACAAGTATAAAGCCTTCACAACTATTGAAGCATCTGCCTGATCAAGAGGCACAATCAACAAAAACCAAAAATCCCCAATAGATTCCTGCCTAAATAAGAGGCAACAAACAAAAATCACCCGACCAACCAGCAAGAGTTGGGTGATCACCACAAGAAAGATCAAAAGCAAAGAATCCCCAGCAATCAACAAGCTGGATAATCACCTACAAAGTCCCCGGCACAGACCGGACAAATCTCAGAAGACAAGAAAGCACTTCTCAACACACGGCGCATGAGCCACCCGAGCAGTAAGCCGCCACCACCACCAGTCCTACGCAGTGGACTGTACCAGCCAGATAGGGGGGTCATACCTATCAACCTGCACACGCGTTGCGCCTGATCTGCGCTCGAGCCGGATCAGTAAGTCGCACTACCACCCTGATGGAGGGTTCATACCCATCTAGTCCCACACAACGGACTGCAATTACCACCCTGATGGGGGGATCATACCCATCCAGTCCCACACAACGGACTGCAATTACCACCCTGATGGGGGGTTCATACCCATCCAGTCCCACACAACGGACTGCAATTACCAGCCTGATGGGGGGTTCATACCCATCCAGTCCCACACAACGGACTGCAACTACCAGCCTGATGGGGGGTTCATACCCATCAACCGAAGGATCGGCTACTGTTTGAAGGAGTATCCTGAGGTTTTACCACGTGTTAACCGAAGGGATCGGCTACCGTCAGAAGGAGTATCCCGGAAGTGCACGAACACCAAATTTTCCCCAGAAGATCAACCGCCACAAGATGGGACATCCAAAGGGTAGTCGGGCAAGAGGGTCAACTCCTTTACCTTCCTGTCAATCTGTCTGGCACAACAGGCCAACAGCCGACTAGTCAGGTAAAGGGGGGGGGGGGCAGCTGTAGACCCCAAATCTTGCCTGGCCTCCAAATAAAGAGTAGAAGACCTCCTATTCAAAGATGGACGAAGCCTAACAAGCCACTAGGAGAGACTATTAGGCCCCATACTAGGATAGGAGGGATTTTTGGCACAAAAATAAGGTTTCTCGCCTTTTTGGGACGAGACCGCCGTCTCGCCTCATGTAGATGGCGAGACCGCCGTCTTGCCAAACAAATGGCGAGACGGCGGTCTCGCTTTCCCAAACGGCGGTCTCGCCACCTGCGAAGGGCGAGACGACGGTCTCATTTGGCAAGACGGCAGTCTCGACCCTGTCAGACGAGAGCGGCGGTCTCGACCTGTCAGGCGCGAAAAACTATAAATAGGGGCCTCCATCCCCTCATTCCCACACACCACACAGAGTTTTCTCCTCCTTCTCTCTAGAATTTCTCTCTCTAGAACCCCTCCGAAGCATTTCTGGAGTTTCTGAGCATCTCTAATAGCAATTTTTAGCGTTTCGAGAGGTTTACAAAGCTGTGTAGAGTGACGGGCTGCCAAAACGCACCCAATTTATTGAGAAATTAAATAGAAAGCTTGCTTCGAAGGTTTCTACTTTCTCCCTCACCTTTTTACCGCTTTATTTAAATTACGCAATAGATAGGGCCATGTAGTCATAATATTTTAATTCCGCAAATAAAAGGGTAAAAGCGTATTTTTCGGTTTATTTATCAATAAAATAGTTGGTCTGTCATAGGGAACCCGAAAGGGGCGTCGTAAAGGAACTAACACTTCCTTTACACGTAACTAACTCCCTTACCCAACTCTGGTTCTAACGACCAAAGTTGGTTTTTCGAAAACCAACGCCTTTTTAACTCCTTTTCCGATGTTTCCGGTAAAAACATCGGTGGCGACTTCACAGAACCCTTTCAAAACTAGCTCTTGGATTAGCCCGGTCATCGGACAATCGAAGAACGCCTTTTCAAAAACCTCGCCCCTAGGTTCAGCCCGGTTATTGGAAAACCTAAAGGCATTGTAACCACCAACAAAAAACATGAAAACAAGAGGGTCGAAACCATCGTGTCGCTCCGACCGCCTCTTTTTGACGGCGGCGACAACAGTCTCGCCTTTGGCATATGGCGAGACGGCCGTCTCGCCATTCGGGATGGAGGTATCGATTTTGCAAGTGGCGAGAAGGTCGTCTCGCCAAACGGGAAGGCGGTCTCGATAGGTGAGACGACCGTCTCGACCCTTCAGGTGGAATTCCTTATTTGTTTTTTACAGAAAGCCTTCCTACTATAGTATCGAGCCTAATAGTCTACCTTAAGGACCTTTTAGGACTTCCCCATCTTCGAATTGGAGGTTTTTTGCTCTTTATTTTGCGACTGGACAAGATTTGGGGTCTACAGCTGCCCCCCCCCCCCCTTTACTCGACCAATTGCCTATGGGCTTTTGCATCATAAAGTCGATTAGCGGGTAAAGGAGTTAACCCTCTTGTCCGGATATCCTTCGGATGCTCCTTCAATGCGGTAGTTGACCCTCGGGATGATGAATGTGGTCTATTACTGTCTTCAGGATGCTTCCTTGTTGCGAAGCCTGACCCATCAGACGATATTTTGGTGAGGCTTCAGGGTGCTCCTTTGATGTGGTAGCTGACCCTTCTGCTGATGGAGATTTTCCTTTGGGATGCTCCTTTGATGCGATAGCTGACCCCTTAGGTGGTGGTAAGTTGTATCCTTTGGATACCCTTTTGCAATAGGGTTAATCCTTGGATGCGGTGGCGGCTTACTGTTCTAGCCTATGCTCCGGTTGAGAAACCTTAGGATGCTCCTTTCATGCGTTATCTGACCCCTTGGTTTGATGAGTACGAACCCTCATCAGGTTAGGTGCCTCAGGATGCTCCTTTGATACGGTAGCTGACCCTTTGGCCATGGTGGCGGCTTACTGATTCCGGTCATGCGTATGTTGATGCGCAGGTTTGATGGGTATGAACCCCCCATCTGGTTGGTACAGTCCACTTCGTAGGACTAGTGGTGGTGGCAGCTTACTGCTCTAGCTCATGCCCCGCTTGAGTGTTTTCTTTTGGTAGAGTCCTCCGGTGTTCCGGGGATCTTTTGGTCTTCGGCTATTCTGATGGTCATCCAGCTTGTTGGTTGCTGGGAATCTTTGTCTTGTTCTTTGGATATTTGTCATTTGACTTCATTGATCGTCGGGAATTTTTGCTAGTCTGCCTTGGCTAATGTTTTGGCTTTGATCCTGCCTTTTTCGGCGGTTTTATCTTTTTTTCTCGTGACCTTGGATTTTGGCTTTTTCGGGACTAAGCGTAAGTCTTTTTATTTTCTAGTCTCTTTTATTACGCTTGACTTTTTCGTAAAGAGAGAGTAAAGACAAATAGAATTACTAAAAGATTTTATTCATATGATAAAATTTATTACAACATTTATTTTGATAATGCCCATAAGACGGCGGTGGACTCGAGCCGGGAGACGATCCGGGAGGGGGAAACTGCCGATACATATGTCTTTGAAATTCTTCCTGGCTCCGGATTGAGCTGAGCTAGTCTTGTCGGATTAGCGCCAGGTCTTGTCTCATCCCCTCCTGCATTTGGCCGAAGGTGTCCAGCCAGGTCTCGAAGACATCTTGTCTTAGGGACATTTGGTCCAACTGCTAGTGCATGTCGTAGATGTTGCGGTTGATGCCAGCGAAGTCGTCCCCATACTATTGTTGCTGCTGCCACTACTGTTGTTGTTGCTGCTGCTGGAATTCCGGGGGCATCGGAATATCTTGCATCGCCACCAAATCTTGAAGGTCTAGGGTCATGGCGAGCGTAGGGTGGAGGGCCATCTGAGTCCCCTGCCAGATGAGCATCCCCATGCTGACAAGCATGGACCTGCTAATGTATTCGGGGCGAAGATCAGAGGGGATGTTCTCTCTGCCACGACACCCCCATTTCTTGGCCAGTGGGGTGATGAGGGGACCCATGAGGATGTCTCCCAAAGGACGGCACCCGAAATCTTTGAGGGCCTTCACGAAGAAGTAGCCGGGATTGCACCGGCGCCCATGGAGCATGCAGTGCAGGGCAAAGAGGTCAGGGTGGGTGACCTTTCCCTGACTCTCCTTCCGCCCATGAATGGTTCCTGCCAGCAACTTGTGGCAAATGCAAAAGGCGGGGATAAGTGCGGACCCCTTCAGTAGGTTCGACAGAACTCGCGCTCTGGTGAGATCTTCCCACATCTCACCGGCTGTGAGGGTAGAGGGCCGCTCACAGACTACCCCGTGGTATTTCGGGGTTAGGACATCCTCAGGCTGGACGAAGCCGATGGAGACGTTGAATTCATCTAGCATCGTCATCCGATAGGACCCGTTCATGAAGTACGAGACCATCTTGACTGGAGGGATGCCCGGGATCATCGTGGGGAGCTTGATCGACATAATGGAGGCGAGAAACTCCATTACTGCTTGCGTATAAATGCGGGTGGGGGGAGGCTGGAGGAGGAAGCCCCACCCGATACTCTTAATGTACCCCCTCACATCATCCTCCCATCCGAACTCAGCGAGGAGGTGAAAGTCTAACCTCAGCATGGGGTGTCAGGCGTAGCCCCAAATGTGCTCGAGCCGGGCCTGGTGCTGGGGTGTCAGCTGGGTCAGGTTCGGCAGAACCGGGAGTGCAGATGTGCTTGGGCCGGAACCCCGAACTCTCTTTCTGGAAGACTCTCCTCTTTGCATCTTTGGGTAAGAAAGCTCAGAAATATAGTAGAAGGTGCAAAGAAGGCAAGAAAGGATGCTCCAAACCACCCCCCCCAATGTTGAAACATACAAGGATATGAATGTTGAACATATATGAATATGAAGCTTGTTGATTTTGATGATTATTCAAGAACAAAGGACTTAAAGATTTTAAGACTTGTAGTATTATGTAATAACTCTATTTTGATGATTTTGAGTCTGTAATATTAGAGTCTAAGATAGCCAGCACATAGTCCACTCTTTAAAGGTTCTAAAAACTCATTTTTATCAAAAACATATTGGATTAATCGATTAAATGGCAGGATAATCGATTATTACAGAGAGAAAACCATTTTCAGCATCTGCTCTCTAGAATAATCGATTAAACCATTTGTTAATCGATTAACTGGCGTGTTAATCAATTAAATTCCCAGTTAATCGATTAAACTGAGTTGTTTTGGGTTTCCTGTGAATTTGGCTCTGGAATAATCGATTAACACTCAAGATAATCGATTATTTCAGTCAGATATGTGTTTTGAATTTCAAAATTGGACCAAGTTTCGAAAACCTTATTCCCAATTCTTTTGATTTCAAAAATCCCTAATTCCCAAACCCTAATCTTTCTACTTAAGGTTCTCTAAGGCTCTCTGCAAATAGAACAACCTTTTTCAAACAAAAGTTGAGAGTTGTGACTGCCAGAGAACTATTTGTTTGAGGAAAAAGGGGCTTTTGAAACCTAGTGTGGGCTAGAAGCGATAAGAATCACTGAGTGGGCTTTCTTAGTGGATTGTGTGTTGTGCTATCTCTAGGGAAAGTTGTTCTTCATCCTTTGTGGGACTCAAAGGAGGTGTTCATCTCTTGTGTGACTCAAGAGAGGTGTATTCTGAAAGTGATCCTAGCAAAGATCTCAGTGATTTGATGAAGTCAAAGATAAAGTCAAAGGTCAACTCTGCAACAGTCAAACAAGTCACTCAGAAGAATGGAGCTGAAGACTTAGTGTGTCTTAACAGAAAGCTTAGGTAAAACCACTTTACCTTTTCCACTGCATAAAGCTTCTTCATTCATTTTGCAAAATGCCTCAAAAATAGTTTTAAACAAATCAAAAACAAAAGCATTTTGACAAAGAACTTTCTTAATAATGTTTTTAACTGATATTGCTTTGAAAGAAACGATTAAAATCACTTAGAATGTTTAAAGAAGTGTTTTTACAGTATTTTAATCGATACAAACTTCTTTCAATCGATTAAAACCACTTTGGAAGTCAGGATGATCGATCAGAATGAAATTATGACCGATCAGAGTTGGTTATGATCGATCAGAATTGAATTATGACCGATCAGACTTATTTCAATCGATTAAAACGAATTTCAATCGATTAAAATGACTTGAAAATTTTTGTACAGAGTTTCAATCGATTAAAACGCATTTCAATAGATTAAAATAACTTAGAAAATCTTTTCAATCGATTAAAACGCATTTCAATCGATTAAAATAACTTGGAAAATTTTTTGTACAGAGTTTCAATCGATTAAAACGTATTTCAACCGATTAAAACAACTTAGAAAAATTTTGTGCAGGTTTTTAATCGATTAAAACTTCTTTGTATCAGTTAAAATAACTTGAAAAGTTTTATAAGAAGGTTTTTAAACAAATCAATCGATTAATACGTGATTCAATCGATTGTTTTATACTTAGAAAAAGTTTGTAAAATGTTTTAACTGATATAAAAGTGGTCGTATCAGCTAAAATGATTCTGTTAAAGAAGCAAGAACGCATTAATGGGTTGAAAGGACTTTTAACAGATTATAACGGCTATTTCAACAGATTAAAACAAACTTTCAACAGATTAATTAATGCAGCAGATTTGAAAATTCTCTTTAAAAACAGTTTTGCTTGAAACTTTGAAACAACAGATTGAATATCAGTTTTTACAGAAACACAATTCAAGCAATCAATACAAGCAACTATTAGCATTCTTTTCAAGAAAGATACACAACTATTTTTGTGAACTTCTTTTGAAATCTTTCTTGAGGCATATTGCATCCTTTGAAGAAGAAACTTACTGTGGATTAGAGTAATCCGGTTTGAGCTTTCTAAGTCTCTTCTTTGTAAATTCTTTTTCATTACTTTGTATTGTGTTGTACCTGGAATTTGGGTACAAGTTTTTTCTGCAGCTGGTAGGTGGTTGTAGAAGTTTCCAAGAACTGGAATTTGGTTCTTGGTGGAGAGGTTAAGTGCAAGAACTGGAATTTGGTTCTTGTACTGTTTGGTGCCTGGAATTTGGGCACTGGTTTCTCTGCGGCTGGAATTTGGTTGCAGAGGTTTCCAAGAACTGGAATTTGGTTCTTGGTGGAAAGGTTAAAGTCAGGAACTGGAAATTGGTTCTGGTGTTAGAATAGGTGTAAGAGGGTGAGTCTGTAAAACATCTATTCTAGTGGAACCCAGCTGGAATTTGGCTGGAGTCTAGACGTAGCCCTGGTATTGGGTGAACCAGTATAAAATTACCGGTGAAATCTTTCCTAACCTTTCTCTCTTTAATTTCAGTTGCTGCGCTTGTATTGTTTAATTGCTTTGTGATTCGTGAATTGATTAGTAAACTTAATTTTCGGATTAGATAATCTGTGTATTGCGAAAAACTTTCAAAAATCAATTCACCCCCCCTCTTGATTTAAAACTACTTTTCTAACATATTCTTTACCTTATCTTTTCTTTTGTAATCTGATTGTATAACTGTGATTATAGTGATAGCGTTAATCCTCTGTTTGAGTGATTAGCAACTGGACGTGGGGTCTTTTGATCCGAACCAGTATAAATCGTCTGTGTAATACTCTATCCTTGCTCTATTTACTTTACACAGCATTTTAATCGGTGAAATTTGGATAAAATTTTAAAACCCTAATTTTTGTTTAAGAAACCAATTCACCCCCCCTCTGGGTTTTTGTCCGTAAACACAAACATTCCGCTGCGCGATTCTAACACCCAAGCCCTCCTATTTATAGATTTTTCGCTGTAGGTCGAGACTGTCGTTTGGGATTTCGGGACGACAGTCTCGATTTTACGAGACTCGAGACCATCGTCTGGAACTTTGAGGCGACGGTCTCGTTTTGGGCCTATGGCGAGACGGCCTTCTCATCAAGCGAGAAGGCGGTCTCGTTTTTGTCCAAAGTGAGACGGTGGTCTCAAAATTCGGGAAGGCAGTCTCGTTTCAACGTAGGTCGAGACGACGGTCTGAAAAGTTGAGACGATGGTCTCGATTTTTAGAAGATATTTTTTTTTAAGAAATAGGATCTTGTTTAATGTAGACCCCAAATCTTGCCCGGCCTCAGAATAAAGCCAGAAAGCAGCCTATTCGAAGACGGTCGAAGCTTAACAAGTCATTAGGAGAGGCTATTAGGCTCCCGTAACAGGATAGGAAGGTTTTTAGGCCCAAAAAATAAAGTTTCTCGCCCTGAAAGGACGAGACCGTCGTCTGGAAGGACCAGACCGCCGTCTCGTCTGAATGCCAGGACGAGACCGCCGTCTCGGTTTTCCAAACGGCGGTCTCGTTTCCCGCAAATTCGAGACGGCGGTCCCGTTTCCTGCAAAATCGAGACGGCGGTCTGGCTTTTCCAGACGGCGGTCTCGCTTTCTGGATTGGTCGAGACGGCGGTCTGGACTTTCCAGACGGCGGTCTCGACCTTGTCAGAGGAGACGGCGGTCTCGACCTGTCAGGCGCGAAAAACTATAAATAGGGGCGCTCTCCCCCTCATTTACAGAGAGTCTTCCAAGAGCTCTCCCTTCTCTCTAGCTTTTCTCTCTCTAAGAATCCCTCCGAAGCATTTCCGGAGTTTCTGAGTGTCTTTAGGAGTGTTTTGAGCGTTCGAAATCTTCTTTAGGACCCCTCCGAAGCATTTCCGGAGTTTTCTGAGAGTGTAGAGTGAAGGGTTGCCAAAACGCACCCACTTTATATATAAAAAGCTTGCCTTGGAGGTGCATAATTCTCTCCCTCTATCTTCATTACTGCCATTTAAATTATGCAATAGAAGTTAGGGCCATATAATCATACATTTAAATTCCGCACAATAAAAAGGGGTAAAAGCGCTATTTTACAGTTTAATTATTTATTCAAGCTAGCCAGCCTATCATAGGGAACCCGAAAGGGGCGTCGTAAAGGAACTAATACTTCCTTTACACGTAACTAACTCCCTTACCCAACTCTGGTTCTAATGACCAAGTTGGTTTTCGAAAACCAACGCCTTTTTTAAAAAAACCCTTTTCCGATGTTTATGGTAAAAATATCGGTGGCGACTCCATAGAACCCAAATTAAACAAATCCCCGAGTTAGCCCGGTTATAGGACAACTCAGGGATACTTTTGAAAACCTCGCCCCTAGGTTAGCCCGGTTATCGGACAACCTAAAGGCGTTGTAACCACCAATAAAAACGCGAAAATCAAAGAAGAGTCGAAAAACCATCGCGTCGCTCCGACCGCGCCCCCGTTTTCGGGGAGGAGGCGACATTTAAAAATATTTTTATGCATGCAATGTTGTCATGTATGATGCCCTATAATACTATTTCATTAGTATTTTTGGAAGGATTAACTAGTGTGTCTTTAAAGAGATGGGGGCCCTCTGATGTTTGCTTCTTTGTTGTACTTGTTTGTGTCGTTCTGGACTTAATGCTGTTAGAAAAGTAGTTTTAAATCAAGAGGGGGGGTGAATTGATTTTTGAAAGTTTTTCGCAATACACAGATTATCTAATCCGAAAATTAAGTTTACTAATCAATTCACGAATCACAAAGCAATTAAACAATATAAGCGCAGCAACTGAATTTAAAGAGAGAAAGGTTAGGAAAGATTTCACCGGTAATTTTATACTGGTTCACCCAATCCCAGTGGCTACGTCCAGTCTCCGACTAAATTCCAGCTGGGTTCCACTAGAATAGATGTTTTACAGACTCAACAATCTTACACCTACTCTAACACC
>OY731404.1:28802121-28941568 GCA_963425845.1 Sphenostylis stenocarpa | reverse complement strand
GAGATACGAGAAAAGCTTAACAAAAGAACACCCTAAGGGTTGATCCTCCTAGTCCTCCCCCTCGCTACTCTGGTTTGGCCGGAGGTTTGACATCCGTATTGGAAGCGAGAGGCATCAAAGGTTATCCAACCGGCATCGATTAATTCCTGGACCTTATACTTCAAGGTCAAGCGGTTGTCGGTTGAATGCCCTGGTGCATTCGAGTGGTAGCTACATTTCTCATTGGGCTTGTACCACTCGGGATAGGGAGGCTCCATTTTCTCGGGAGGAATACGGGCTAGGAGGTTGGCCTCCAGCAGCTGGGGCAGCGGCTTTGCGTATGAGGTGGGAATAGGAGTGAACTTCTTCTCCTTTCTTCGTGGCTGCCGCTCGTCCGAGGGGTGGAGGAAGGGGTTGCGAAATTAATGGCGTGTACGGCCTCTTCCTTCTTTTTGAAGGGCTTCTTGAATGAGGTGCCAGAAGAAGAAGGTTGCGCTATTTTTCCACTCCTCAGCCCTTGCTCCACTCTTTCTCCTACAGTGACTATGTCCGAAAAGAGATTGGAGGTACTGGCTATCGCCTTATCGTAGTATGCTCCGGTCAGTGAGTCTATGAACATAGCCACTGTTTCTTTATCTGTCAGTGGAGGCTCAATTTGGGTGGCCATTTCCCTCCATCTTTGGGCGTACGCTTTGAAGGACTCGTCGTCTCTTTTGCTTAGGGTCCTGAGATCTGACCTGTCGGGGGTCAGATCGATATTGTATCGGTAACGACGGAGAAAAGTGTCAGCCAATTGTTTCCAGCTCTGGACCTGCCCTCTCTCTAGCTGCATATACCAATTGAGAGTTGTGTCCGCCAGACTCTCCTGGAAGCAGTGGATCAGGAGTTTTTCGTTTTCAGCATGGGCGGCCATCTTACGACAATACATCATAAGATGGTTCTTTGGGCAGGTCATCCCGGCGTATTTGGGGAAATCTGGGATCTTGAATTTGGGAGGGAAGTGGATATTCTTTACTAGGCACATATCCGCCACCTCCTTGACGTCGAAGTTGTACCCTTCCACTGCCTTAAGCCTCTCCTCTAGGGCGGAGAGTTGCTGTTTGGAAACTTCTGGGGTAAGGATGCGTGCAGTCTTAGCATCCTTCCCGTCATAGAAGTATTCCTCTTCCTCCTCCTCATGCTGAGGGATGTGTTCAGCTTGGTCTTCGCCCTTACTCTGACCCTGGCGTACGACCTCCATCAGTTGGGCCACTTGCTCGCGGAGGGTATTGACCTCCGCAGTGAACTTTCGGTTTCGCTCCTCTAAATTTTCCATTGCTTTAGCTTTTTACGCGCGAGTTCGGATGGAGAGAGGACCAGCCACTTTCTAGAATGCCCGAAAAAGGTTTATTAATGCATGTTGAGTGTTTAAACTAACATGGATATGCTTATGCATGAGAGATTCTGTTTGAATGATGTTGGATGCGCTCTCACTTTTTATTTTCTCTCTTGGTTTTTCCCCTTATGACATGATGTAATATGAATGATACAACTTTGTCAAAATTATTATTATTATTATTTTTATAAATGTTTTATTGTTATTATTTTATTTATTTTGGATTTTTATTTTGATTTTTATTGCTTTTTATTTTATAGCCTTTTATCTCTTCACGTCGGAACTGCGTGACTACTTAGCTTGCAAAGAACCCGAAACCAGGCTAGCTAAAAAGCGAGACTATCCGAGATAAAATGTGGCTTTATGCGAAAGAATATTTAGCGTCCCTTATCTCTTCCGTCGGAACTCGCGTGGCTACTTAGCTTACAAAGAACCTGAAACCAGGCTAGCTAAAAGGCAGACTGTCCGAGATAAGGGCGTTTATTTGGAAAAAATATTTTTTGTGATTTTTTCTTCTATTGTTTGTTTATGCTATGCAACAGAAAAATGCAGCAAACATATGCACACACAATTCGATCATCCACGAACAAGCGAGAATTCGTTTTTATCACGAGGTAGGGTTTTCCTGCAGAAAAGTGCATTAGCGAGGGTAGGTTCTAACTGTTCTCACCAGGCTAAGGCCCCCAAGGTGCCCCCATTATAGGATCCCCACTCTCCAACCTTCCGACCATGCTTAGCACTAAGGCCATAGTCATTCTTGTTGCCAAAAGAGGAAGGTTATCACCTTGAGTGGTGGTTTCCGATCACACCGGTGGGCACAAGGCCATCACTACAGTGAACCGTACCTGCCACCCACTCCCTATGGATTTCTCACTTGCCCCCGGGTATAGAGGGAACTGTAGTGTGCAAGGGTTTGTGTACAGTTTGTATTTCAAACAATTGCGTAAGTATAAACAAGCAACAGCTTATTTAAAGCCAAACCAGTAAAACATGTTATAATACAAGGTAAGGGCAAAAGCGTTATTTTCTTGGTTTATTTATTTTTTAAGCTGGCCCATCACTAAATGGGATCAACTCTCGAGGCTTCCCAGCGGAGTCGCCATCCGTCGCTGCCATCAAAACGAGGCGGTCGGAGCGACGCAATGGTTTCGACCCTCTTGTTTTTCGCGTTTTTGTTGGTGGTTACAACGCCTTTAGGTTGTCCGATAACTCGGGCTGAACCTAGGGGTGAGGTTTTCGAAAGGCGCTCTTGGATTGTCCGATAACTCGGGCTAATCCAAGAGCTAGTTTTGAAAGGGTTCTGTGGAGTCGCCACCGATGTTTTTACCGAAACATCGGGAAAGGAGTTAAAAGGCGTTGGTTTTCGAAAAACCAACTTTGGTCGTTAGAACCGTAGTCGGGTAAGGGAGTTAGTTACGTGTAAAGGAAGTGTTAGTTCCTTTACGACGCCCCTTTCGGAGTTCCCTATGGCGAGCCGGCTATTTTAAAAATATTTAAACCGGTGAAAATTACGCTTTTACCCTTTTATTCCGCAAAATTTTAAATTATGACTACATGGCCCTAGTATCTATTGCATAATTTAAAATTAAAACGATAAAAGTAGAGAGGGAGAATATAAACCTCCGAAGCACGCTTTTATATTAATTCTTTAAAAAAATAGGGTGCTTTGTGGCAGCCCTTCACTCTACACGGCGTCGGAAACTTCTCAAGGCGCCAAAAAACACTCACAAAAACACTCAGAAGCTCCGAAAATGCGTCGGAGGGATTCTAGAGAGAAGATCTAGTGATTTTCTAGAGAGAAGGAGGAGAAAACTCTGTGTGGTGTATGGAAATGAGGGAATGGAGCCCCCTATTTATAGTTTTTCGCGCCTGACAGGTCGAGACCGCCGTCTCGCCCTTCGCAGTGGCGAGACCACCGTCTCGCCAAACGAGATGGCGGTCTCGCCACTTGCATGAGGCGAGACGGCTCGATGACGCGTCTCGTCCCCAAAAAGGCGAGAAACCTTATTTTCGTGCCAAAAATCCCTCCTATCCTAGTATGGGGCCTAATAGTCTCTCCTAGTGGCTTGTTAGGGTTCGTCCATCTTCGAATAGGAGGTCTTCTACTCTTTATTTGGAGGCCGGGCAAGATTTGGGGTCTACAACAGTTAAGTATAACAGTGAACCTATCATACCTCTATACATAGATTGATTAACTTCCAAACCTGATTCATCCTTGTCTAGATAGCATGAAGTTCCCATGGGTGTGTTAGCTTCCTTTGAGGTGTCCATTCCAAACTTTTTAAGTATCTCTTTGCAGTATTTGGTTTGAGAGATGAAAATGCCATCTTTAAGTTGCTTGATTTGTAGTCCAAGGAAGAACGTCAATTCTCCCATCATAGACATTTCAAACTCTCCCTGCATTATCTTAGCAAATTCTACAAATAACGAATTATCAGCTTGATCCAAAAATAATATCATCAACATATACCTGGACCAATAAGATATGTTCTTTAACTTTCTTTATAAACAATGTAGAATCAATTTTTCCTCTAGAAAAATCATTTGAAGTTAGGAAACTACTTAGCCTCTCATACCAGGATCTAGGAGCTTGTTTCAACCCATATAATGCTTTTTTTAATTTAAAAATATGATTAGGATAACTAAAATCTTCAAATCCAGGGGGTTGCTCCACATAAACTTCTTCTTTAATAAAACCATTTAAAAATGCACTCTTAACATCCATTTGATATAATTTAAATTTCATCAAAGATGCATAAGCAAGAAGTAGGCGTATAGCCTCTAACCTGGCAACAGGAGCATAAGTTTCATCATAATCTATACCTTCCTCCTGACAATAACCTTTGGCAACAAGTCTGGCTTTATTCTTTGCTATGTTTCCATCTTCATCAAGTTTATTCCTAAACACCCATTTGGTTCCAATAACTTGATGTGATTCTTCTCTTGGGATTAATTCCCAGACTTGATTCCTTTCAAATTGGTTAAGTTCTTCTTGCATTGCAATGCACCATTTGTCATCTTTAAGCGCTTCAATAATGTTTTTGGGTTCTATCTGTGACACAAAAGCTACAGACATACAAAAATTAGTCATATTTCTAGTTCTTACCCCTTTTGAGATGTCACCTATGATATTGTCCATTGAGAGTCCTCTAGGTGATTGCCATTCTTTTACTAATTCAGGCGTTTGAGAAGGCTCATTTGCTTCCAAATATAATTCATCAAGAGCTTCTCTTATATACTCATCATCACCTTGAAACCTTTGTCACATAGTTGACTTATGCTAAGGAGATTATGTTTAAGTCCATCAACAAGAAGCACATCCTTGATCTCCAACGTGTTTGCACCACCTATGTTTCCAATTCCAAGGATCTTCCCTTTGTTGTTGTCCCCATAAGTTACATATCCTTGTTCCTTAGCTTTGAAACTCACAAATTTTGATTTATCACCGGTCATATGCTTTGAGCATCCACTATCAAGATACCACATAGACTTCTTGGATTTGGAAGTTTCCTCAAAGTCGGAAGAAATGTTGTCATTTGCCATTAAGCAAATATTTGCTTCTACTTCCAAGTCACTTGATTCCGAACTTGAGTCACTGTTGTCCCAAGCAATATAAGCTTTCTTTTTGAAAAACTTTTTCCCTTTGATTTCATCGTTTTTCTTGTTTGGACATTCGGTCTTTACATGTCCTGTTTCACCACAACCATAGCATTTTATATTTACAGAAGAATTTTCCCTTACCTTTCCTTTACCTTTGAAGGGATGCCTTCCTTTAGCTTTCATGAATTTGGTGAACTTCACTAGTGGAAAAAAAGCATTCTATGACGAGTTTTTATCACGGTCGTAGTCCACCCGTCATAGTATGTAGCGCGGTGGCAATTTTGTAATAAAATCATAAACTTTCTACGTCGGGTAAAATTTAACCGACATGGTAAGTGGAAAGTTCACTTTCTATGTCGGGTAAAACTTAACCGACATGGAAAGTGGAAAGTTCACTTTCTATGTCGGGTAAAACTTAACCGACATAGAAAGTTCACTTTCTATGTCGGTTAAATCTTACCCGACATAGAAAGTGAACTTTCTATGTCGGTTAAATCTTACCCGACATAGAAAGTGAACTTTCTATGTCGTTTAAATTTTACCCGACATAGAAAGTATATTTGATGACGGGTTTTAGGGCAACCGACATAGTATCCTCTGTTTTACGCCTGCCGCGACACTCCATTTCTCACTTCACCCATAGCAGAGCTCCCCGTTCTCTCTGTCTCTTCTACGAACGTCTTCGCCTTTGTACGTTTCTCCCCACCCAGCTCTGCTCGTCACGCCACCTGCCATCTCTGTACATCGTGCCGCCTGCTGCTACTGTCGTTGGTGCCCGTCGCCTGTGTACGTTTCTCCCCACCCAACTCTGCACGTCACGCCACCTGCCACCTCTGTAGGTCTTCAAGAGGTAAGTTTTCGTGCTTGCTTTAGCCATTGTAGGTTTACATTTTTGAATCTGGTATGTAATAATGCTGTCAAGAGATGGAAGTTCACGGGTGCCTTTAGCTAGTTTAGAGATGTATTGTAAGTAGTTTAGTCATTTGAATGTGTTTCTGTAGGCATTCTTTAGTGATTTTGATTTTGGAAATTAGATTTGTATTATAATGTAGTTATTTCATTTTAAGTGAAAACTATCATCGCTTATGCTCACCCTAATGTGAGACAATACGGTTAGCCTTGATTGGAGTCAGTCATGAAATGATCCATTGTAGGACACAACTTCCTATTGAAAGATTAAAATATCCAATCACGTGACATCGCAATTTCAGCAAAACATGTTGGATGTTATCATCCTTAAACTATACTTATATGTTGTGTTATGTGACAGAAGGTAACAATGGATCGGAGTTGGATCAATTATGGACGAACAACAAATGAATATGACAGTGGAGTAGAACAATTCCTTGAATTTTCTAAGATGAATGTTCCGGATAATGATGGAAGATTCTATTGCCCGTGTGTTAACTGCTTGAATGAGTGAAGATTACCGACTGAAGTTATCCGGGAACATGTTCTTTGTGATGGTTTCCTAAAGAGTTACATAAAGTGGACATGGCATGGTGAATTATTAAACATGCCAAGTGTAGAAGACAAAGAAGAAGTTGATCTAGAGATGGATGATCAACTGGAGGAAATGATTCGTGAGCTTGGACAAGATGCCTTCCAACATACACATGTGTACGAGAAGTTGTCCAATGATGCAAAAAAGCCTTTGTATACAAATTGTACTAAGTTCACACGATTGTCGACGGTACTAAAATTGTTCAATGTGAAGGCAAAGAATGGGTGGACTGATAAAAGTTTCACAGAATTGCTTGAGTTGTTGAGTGACATGCTCCCTGAAGGTAACACATTGCCAACCCGCAATTATGATGCTAAGAAGATATTGTGTCCAATGGGTATGGAGTACCAAAAAATTCATGCATGTCTGAATGATTGTGTGTTGTACAGGAAAGAATTTGAGAACTTTCACGAATGTCCACAATGCGGGGAATCACGATACAAGAAGTAGGATGATGATTCTGACAATGATGTAATGAAGGGTACCCCGACAAAAGTGTTATGGTATCTTCCCATTGTTCCAAGGTTGAAACGATTATTCACTAATGGAAATGATGCAAAGCTCACTAGATGGCATGCAGATAGTCGTATTAAAGATGGTCAGTTGAGGCATCCGGCAGATGGATTGCAATGGAAAAAAATTGATTCCATCTTCCAGAATTTTGGTAATGATCCAAGAAACATTAGGTTTGGACTTGATACAGATGGAATGAATCCATATGGAATGAATCCATATGGAAATTTAAGCAGTAAACACAGTTCATGGCCTGTGGTGTTAGTTATTTACAACTTACCTCCGTGGTTGTGTATGAAACGTAAGTACTTGATACTATCTTTGATGATCTCGGGTCCCAGACAACCTGGAAATGACATTGATGTTTTTTTAAGCCCATTGGTTGAAGAGTTGAAGATGCTGTGGGAGGAAGGTGTTGATGTGTTTGATGGGTACACAGGTGACTTATTCAAGTTGCGTGCAATGTTATTTTGTACAATTAACGACTTTCCAGCATATGGTAATTTGAGTGGCTACAGCACAAAGGGACATAAAGCTTGCCCGATATGTGAAGAAGACACATGTCACTATCAACTACAACATGGAAGGAAAACAGTGTACCTTGGACACCAAAGATTTCTTCCTTCAAACCATTTGTATCGTAAATTAAAAAAATCATTTAACGGGTTTCAAGAAAATGATGCAGCCCTAACACCTTTAAGTGAGGAAGAAGTATATCAACGAGCAAGTGCGATTTCGTTTGAGTTTGGAAAGACGCAAAAGAAAGCCACAGGTATATGGAAGAAAATGTCAATCCTTTTTGTTCTTCCATATTGGAGGGTTCTTGATGTGAGGCATTGTATAGATGTCATGCATGTAGAGAAAAATGTGTGTGACAGTATCATCGGAACGCTCCTTAACATTCAAGGAAAAACAAAAGATGGTGTCAATGCTCGTTTGGACATGGTTGAAATGGGTATAAGAGAACAATTAGCTCCTCAACCTCATGGTAACCGAACATACTTGCCTCCAACATGTCACACACTGTCTAAAAAAGAGAAAAGAAGTTTTTGTGAGTTTTTACGAGGTGTGAAGGTTCCATTTGGTTACTCTTCCAATGTGAAGAGACTTGTATCTATTAAAGATCTAAAATTGCTTGGGTTAAAATCTCATGATTGTCATGTATTGATGCAACAACTTCTACCTGTGGCTATTCGAGGTATCTTACCAGAGAATGTTAGATATTCCTTAACTCGATTATGCTTTTTTTTTAATGCCATATGTAGTAAAGTTATGGACCCGGATGTTTTGGATAAGTTAGAGAATGAGGCTGCAGTCATATTGTGTCAATTTGAGATGTACTTTCCTCCATCATTTTTTGATATTATGGTTCACTTGATTGTTCATCTAGCCAGGGAAGTTAGAATTTGTGGTCCAGTTTTCTTACGATGGATGTACCCTATTGAGCGATACATGAAGATATTAAAAGGGTATGTGAAGAACCAATATCGTCCTGAAGCATCAATTGTTCAAAGATATATTGCAGAGGAAGCTATTGAGTTTTGCACAAAATACTTATCGAAGTTGAAGCTATAGGGTTACCTAAGACTCTTTACCATGGAATAGGTCTTGGTAGAGGAACTCGAGGTGCAAAAGTTGTGACAATGTGTCGAGATGAAGTACTTCAAGCGCATTTGTACATATTGAATAACAGTGAAGAAGTCATCCCCTACTTAAGTGCTCATAAAGACATTGTGAAGCGAAATAATCCACGTTTGCCTAAAAAGTGGGTGATCACTGAACACAACAAAAGCTTTTTGAAGTGGTTTAAACAACAAGTTGAAGGTGACAATACAGCTTCTAATACACTAAAGTGGCTAGCATGTGAGTCAAACTTTGATGTGATATGTTGGGGTGGGTATGATATAAATAACTATTCATTTTATACAAAGGCAGAAGATGAAATAAGCACAATGCAAAATAGTGGAGTCATGGTGGTGGCTGAATCAATGCATTTCTCGAGTTCAAAGGATAAATATCCGATAACTGGCGTCAATGGGCTACTTTGGTGTAATTGAAGAGATTTGGGTAATAGATTACACGATATTCGAGTACCTATTTTTAAATGTAAGTGGGTTGATTTTAATACTGGCATCTTCACCGACGATCTTGGATTTACCTTGGTTAACCTTGAAAATACTCGTTATACCGAAGAACCATTTATCATGGCATCTCGGGAAAAACAAGTGTTTTATGTCACTGATCCCGCTAACAAAGGATGGTCGGTGGTTCTACAAGGAAAACCCATGTATACTTCTCATGAGAATGATGAATTAGTACTTGATATACCGGAGACACCATGTTTCTCTTCAAATATGCCAAACTTGAGTGTTAATGTAGAAATAGATGATGTGCATGCCACATGTTATGACCATATGGAAGGATTTTGGGAGAATGTTCCAACTTGATAATGTATGCACTTTTTTTAATGTATTATTTTTTAATGTATGCATTTTTTGTTTATCTTCGAGTCATATTGTCTAAATTAATAACTATTATTTTTTTCTTTGAACACGGATATGGCAGATTCATCCGGTACCCCTCCTCCTACACAGTCCCCCCTCCTACACAAGGTGGTGATCGGAGTCGATCGTCTACCAGGAAAAAGGGTAGGCGTGCTACATGGTTGAGGGACTTGAATATCGGTCGTAGCTCCGATCGAAATTGCCTATCTAGTTTGACATGCAAATAGGTAGAGCCACGGGAGAGCACAATGCTAGATTCACTAGCTATGTGGCCTTGCTTGGGAGAAGCAAGGTTAGTATTCTTATTGAGGATTGGGACCATGTTCCGGAGACACCGAAGACGCAGATTTGGCGAGTATCCTGGTACCTACTCTTATTGAGCATTTAACATGTATATATATTTAACTTTTTGGGAACTTCATGTTATTTTTATTGTGTAGGTCACATATGATGTCCCTAACACCACTTTGTTAAGGACAAAGTGGATCTCATATGCTGGGGAACGCTGGAGAGGTTTTAAGAGTGATCTGACTAATCGATACATATATGGGGCATTGAGCAACAAGAACCCATGTGACCAATATCAGTTTTTGGATGAGGAGACATGGCAGGCATTTTGGACTCGGCGTTTAGACGCTAAGTTTCAAGTTAGCACATTTGTCATTTGTTTGCGAGTCATTTTTTTTAAATAGAGGTTTTAAATCCGGTATTTAACATGGAATGCAACGAGCCAAGCGACAAAAGGCACGGGATATTCGAGAGAAAGAATATCCACCCCAACAGGTTGTCTCGTGGGGGTTATGAGAAATTGGAGGAGTAGATGATGAAGGAGACATCTTCAAGTCATCCTTTAGATGAGTCGGTTGTGAGTGCTGTCACTCGCCATTCACGCCATGATAAATGGAAGAGAGCTCTCCAGAACTCATCAGGGAATTACTTATCTGAGCAAACTAATGTTGTAGCTCAATGTATTGTAAGTAGCATATCTTAAACTAATTACATATGTTATACTACAATAGGCATATGTATTTGCTAAAAAATCCTTCCTTTGTGTTGTAGGATGAGTTGGTTGAGCAGAGCACTCAGGGATCATTCCACCCAGATGGCCGTCAGGATATATTGGCAATGGCCATTGGTACCCCAGAGCATCCTGGACGTGTTCGTGCTGCTGGACGAGGGGTAGGCATCAGACAGTACTTTGGTGCCCCATCTCATACTTTGAGGCATCTCGAATGAGTTGGAGTTTGAGTCCCTCAAACAACAAATTAGGAAGGAGATTCGAGATGAGGTGTACTCGACTTGAAGGCGAGTTATTGAGCTCAATGCGAGCGAGCCGGCATCTTTGTCCTCTCAACCTTCCGTCCCCGCACGAGAGGCATCCCCGATTCATGTCGGCACAAAGGAGAGTTGTGATGCTCCTGATAGAGGGGCAGAGGTTGCTCCTACTGACACTTCTGACTGTGAGTTGTATGTTGCGGGTCCTCCCGAGCATTTGGTGGCATACGGTACGTATTATATCTTTGACATGTATTTGGTACATTGTTAAGCATTATATAGTCTAAAATATTTTATCATTTGTTTACCTTAGGGAAAATGTATGCATTGGGGTCAACCATCCACCAGAGTATTGGACATGATATGATAAGAGTGGTGGTTGTAGATGTTCGGGATGTTGCTGCCCCAATCCCTATTCCCACTGAAGAGGTTCAAACAATGGGACATGCACCTGGAAATTTTATCTTATGGCCAGTTTCATTAACAAGACCCATCTCAACACATGCACAGGTTTTGTCATGCATTTATCCCTTTTACTTATTATTTTTTGATATGTTGATGTATATTAATGTTATTTATTTTTGGTACTTGTATAGAAAGAGGCCGAAAAAGCAAAGGAAGTTGTGCATGAATAACCACCACCACCGAGTGCTTTACAGCGACTCGGTGCACTAGCAGCGACTATCGGGACCACTCCCATACAGTTAGATATGCCACCCCAAGTCGTATGCAGGACCCAGACGATCCCTTTTTTCTTACTCCAAAGGGATATTTTTGATATTCTCGCTGGTACTGATATGCTATGTGTATCAGTGTTGCAGCTTTGGGAATTGTAAGTAAATTTACATATTTTTGATATTCTCACTGGTACATTATTTTATAACTTTATTTATTTTCAATGTTGCAGGTATTTACATCGTTTGTGTGTTGAGAGAAAGATTGCCTTTATCTATGGATTTGTTGACCCTGTTGCCATTCAGTCCGTTGGGAATAAAGCTGAAGAGGTGCAAACGTACTTAATAGAGACATTTCAAAATGGGGGCAAAGAAGTCTACTTAGCACCTTACTTGCATCAGTAAGTATACATCTTATAAATTAATGCACATTTATGTAAAACTGAAATTTTACTAATATTATTCAACGTGCAGGGGTCATTGGCAACTCATAATCATTGTTCCTCGGCAATTTGTTGTGATTCTCTTGTGTTCATTACACAAGAAACCAAATGATTTGGATATTAGAAACCAAGTGATTCTCTTGTGTTCATTACATTCGTTTAATATGTTTCATATATGTACATATATATCTGTCTGAAACTATATATATATATGAATTGTGCATATCTGTCTGTACAAGGAACTGTGAATATTTGTCTGGAACTATGATGAATAGGCAGGTCTACTCGAAGAAAGGTAGAATCTGTGAAGAAAATGCATGTTCTGTAAAAAAAAAATAACACTTTCTACGTCGGTTAATAACATAACCGAGGTAGAAAGTTTAACATTTTATGTCGGTTATAAGCATACCCGACGTAGAAAGTTTAACATTTTATGTCGGTTATAAGCATAACCGACATTGATATCACATACAATCACAGTTACTGTTAACTGATATAGATACTGGGGTTATAGAAAGTTAGAAAGGAGGACTTTCTATGTCGGTTAACACTGATAACCGACATAGAAAGTAAGACTTTCTACGTCGGTTCCCTCACTAACCGACGTAGAAAGACTTACTTTCTATGACCCCTGTATCTATGTCGCCGCTTTAACCGACGTAAAAAGCCCATTTTAACCGACGTAAAAAGCCTTTTGTGCAGTAGTGCTTCTTTATCATTAGACTCAACTCTTCTTCTTCATTTTCCTAGTCTTCTTCTTCCTTTTTATGTTTACCTTTGGCAATTTCGGTTTTGAAAGCTAAATTCTTCTTTTCATATTGCCCTTCTTCATCGTTTAGCCTACCAAGCTCAAGCTCATGCTCTCTTAGCTTTCCGAATAGCGCCGCCATTGACATTGTGGAAATATTTTGTGACTCCGAGATGGCCGTCACCTTAGGTTGCCATTTCCTATCCAAAGATTTTAAAATTTTAACATTTAATTCATCAACGTCAAATATTTTACCTAATCCGGTGATATGATTCACAATGTGAGTGAAACGCTTTTGAACGTCGAAAATCGTTTCGCCTTGTTGCATCTGGAACATCTCGTATTCTTGGATTAGGGAATTTTTAACGCTTTTGAACGCTTTTGAACGTCGAAAATTGTTTCTTCTGCAGTCCATCTAGAAAAAGGCTTAGGAACGTCAACACCGTTCTTAGTAACTTTAGGAATATATGGACCGTTTAAAATAGCGTCCCAAATGCCTCTATCAACAGACTCTAAAAAGATTTGCATTCTTACCTTCCAAAAAGGATAATTTTGACCCACAAAGAGTGGGGGTCAATTGATAGACGCACCTTCGGCAAAAGTTTGATTTTGTCCGGCCATTTTCGAAAATTTGAATGACTATCAAAGCAAGCTCTGATACCACTTGTTAGAATCGCGCAGCGGAATGTTCGCGTGGTCGGACAAAAACCAAGAGGGGGGGTGAATTGGTTTCTTAATAAAAATTAGGTTTTCAAAATTTTCCCCAAATTTTACCGATTAAAAACTGTGTAAATGTAAATAGAGAAGAGAAGAGAATCTTACACAGGAGATTTATACTGGTTCGGATCAAAAGACCCTACGTCCAGTTGCTAATCACTCAAACAGAGGATTAACGCTGTCACTATAATCAAGTTGTTACAAACAAATTACAATTGAAAAGATAAAGATAAGAAAACACCTCTCTTGAAATCCACAAGAGATAATGAATAGCTTTCCCTAGAGACGGCACATCACACAATCCACTAAGAACTCCACTTAGTAATTCTTATCGCTTCTAGCCCACACCAGGTTCCAAAAGCCCATTTTTCTTGCAACAAACAGTTCTCTGGCACTATAGCACTTAACTTTTCTATGAAAAAGGTTGTTCTACTTTTCTGAGTGCCATAGAGAAGCTTAAGTAGAGAAATTAGGGTTTGGGAATTAGGAATTTTGGAATTAGGGTTCTTGGAAATAGGGTTTTCGAAAATAGGGTTGATTTGAAGTTGAAAATCAAAATCTGACTGAAATAATCGATTAAATGAAGTATTAATCGATTATTACAGAGCCAAAATCAACAGAACCCTAAAACTCTCTGTTTTAATCGATTAAAAGGGCTGTTAATCGATTAACAGGCCTGTTAATCGATTAACAGGTGGTTTAATCGATTAAACCAGTGAGCAGATACAAAAAATGGTTTTTTCTCACTGTTTGAATAGATTATTTCCCTATTTAATCGATTAAAGCTGAGCCTGGATGATAAATTTGAGCTTTTTGAAGCTTCTAAGGTGCAGACTATGTACTGGCTATCTTAAACTCTAATATTACAGACTCAATCTAATTGAAACAGAGTTATTACAATACAAAACAAGTCTTCAACACTCTAAGTCTTTGTGTTCTTGAATCATCATCAAACTTAACAATCTTCATGTCCATCAAGTCCTTGAATGTTCAACAATCTCCCCCTTTTTTATGATGATCAAAATTATCTTTTAAAGCCTTGTAATAACCTGTTTTATCTGTCATACTAACAAACACATTAAACATACCAGATAATATTTAAAAACAATCATTTTAGGCTTTAAATATTTTCTGCCCCTATTTTGATTAGAATAAAAAATAATTCATCTATTACAAACATAAGAGCTCCCAAAAAAACATAAGAGGTCATTCTGTGAAATTTTGTAGAATCAAGAAATATGCTATTTCTAAAGGTAGAATGAAGTGGATTCCCAAAAATTCATTTCAAATAACATGATTGGACCCAGTGATTATAAAAAGGGTACCAGAAATATGCTAAATCTGTTTTACAGGAACAAAATCTGGAAGTCTCTTGGTATCAAATTAGCAAATTTTGATTCTGGATTCATGGAGTGTGCATTTTAATTGATATAAAACTATTTTAATCGATTAAATTCACTTATAGAGAATACCAGAAAAGTTGTTCGTACAATTTTAATCGATTAAAATACGAATTAATCGATTAAAATGTTTTGAGGAATTTAGTTTAGTTGTTTTAATCGATTAAAAAGGATTTATATTAGTTAAAATCATTAAAAGGACAAATTTAACCGATTATTTCTCGATTCAATCGATTATTATTCTGACATATTCTCTCCAGAACTTGATTAATTGATTGAATATCAAATTAATCGATTAAAATTCTACTTCCAGTGCAGGATTAATTGATTATTTCGATTCTATATCAGTTTGTACTGTAACTATACTAATTTCTCTTTCAGGAAAAGCAAACTGAAGATCTCTGGTACCTTGATAGCGGCTGTTCTAAACACATGACAGGTGATATTACAAAGTTTTACAATTTAAAACTAAAGAATGGTGGGACTGTTGTCTATGGGGATAATAACAAAGGAAGAATCCTTGGAATAGGTGACATCAAATGCACATAATCAGGTATTATTAACAATGTATTATATGTTGAGGGTTTAAAACATAATTTGATTAGTATTAGCCAGACTTTGTGATAAAGGACACAAAGTTGTCTTTGGTCAAGATCAATCTCAAATAATCAAATCAGATTCGAGCAGTGATCGATTCATCGGTAAGAGGATCAACAATATTTACATGTTAGATACTAATTCTGCTAAAAATTGTTGTTTAATCTCTAAAGAAAATGATTCCTGGTTGTGGCATAGGAGGTTAGCTCATATTCATATGAATCACCTTAATAAATTGATTTCTAAAGATATTGTAATTGGCTTACCTAAACTTAAGTTTGTGAAAGACAAAGTATGTGATGCATGTCAAAAGGGCAAACAAGTAAGGAATTCTTTTTCATAGAAAAATATTGTTTCAACATCAAGACCTCTTGAACTTTTGCACATGGATCTCTTTGGTCCTTCTAGAACTATGAGTTTAGGAGGAAATCTATATGCACTGGTTATAGTAGATGATTACTCAAGATTTACCTGGACAATATTTTTAAAATTAAAATCTGATACTTTCCATATGTTTAAGAAATTTGCAAAACAAATTCAAAATGAAAAAGGCTATTTCATCTCTTGTATTCAAAGTGATCATGGGGGAGAGTTTTCAAACGAAAATTTCAATAAATTTTGTGATAAACATGGTATTAATCATACTTTTTCTGCTCCTAGAACTCCTCAACAGAGTGGTGTAGTTGAAAGGAAAAATCGTTCTCTTGAAGAGTTAGCTAGGACAATGCTTAATGAGAAAGCATTACCAAAATATTTTTGGGCTGGTGCTGTTAGTACTGCTTGCCATGTATTAAACCGTGTTTTAATCAGACCTTTTCTTAAAAAAACTCCCTATGAATTATAAAAAGGTAAAAAGTCTAACATAAACTATTTTAGAGTATTTGGATGTAAGGTTTTTGTCTTAAACAATGGAAAGGAAAATCTTGGAAAGTTTGATTCCAAATCAGATGAAGGTATCTTCTTGGGATATTCATTGAATAGCCATGCTTATAGAATCTTTAACAAAAGGCTAAATACTGTAGAAGAATCTGTTTATGTTGTATTTGATGAGACTAACCCAAGTATGAAGAATAATTCTGAGTATAGTACTGAAGATGATGTTTTAACTGATAAAATGTATCAGTTAAAACTGCCAGAATCAACAATTTTTCAAAAATAGGTAGAAGATATTGAAGAATCTGAAGAGCAGTTGCCTAAAGAATGGAAGACTCCAAGAAATCTTTCAATAGACAACATCATTGGTGAAATAAATCAGGGAGTTTCCACTAGAAGATCTTTAAATAAATTCTGCAATCACATGGCATTTGTATCACAAATTGAACCAAAAAACATTTATGATGCATTAAAGGATAATAATTGGATTAATGCTATGCATGATGAATTAAATCAATTTACAAGAAATGAAGTATGGGAATTAATTCCAAAACCAGATAATGTCAATATTGTAGGAACAAAATGGGTTTTTAGAAATAAAATGGATGAAAATGGTATAATTACTAGAAACAAGGCCAGATTAGTTGCTAAAGGGTATAATCAGCAAGAAGGAATTGATTTTGATGAAACATATGCTCCTGTTGCTAGAATAGAGGTTGTTAGACTTTTACATGCTTATGCTTCGATAAAAAGTTTCAGGTTATTTCAAATGGATGTCAAAAGTGCTTTCTTAAATGGTTACTTGAATGAAGAAGTTTTTGTTACACAACCACCTGGTTTTGAAGATCATATTCATCCAGAATATGTTTATAGATTAAAGAAAGCTTTGTTAGAATCGCGGAACGGAATGTTCGCGTGGTCGGACAAAAACCAAGACGGGGGTGAATTGGTTTCTTAATAAAAATTAGGTTTTCAAAATTTTCCCCAAATTTTACCGATTAAAAAATGTGTAAATGTAAATAGAGAAGAGAAGAGAATCTTACACAGGAGATTTATACTGGTTCGGATCAAAAGACCCTTCGTCCAGTTGCTAATCACTCAAACAGAGGATTAACGCTGTCACTATAATCAAGTTGTTACAAACAAATTACAATTGAAAAGATAAAGATAAGAAAACACCTCTCTTGAAATCCACAAGAGATGATGAACAGCTTTCCCTAGAGACGGCATAACACACAATCCACTAAGAACTCCACTTAGTGATTCTTATCGCTTCTAGCCCACACCAGGTTCCAAAAGCCCATTTTTCTTGCAACAAACAGTTCTCTGGCACTACAACACTTAACTTTTGTATGAAAAAGGTTGTTCTACTTTTCTGAGTGCCATAGAGAAGCTTAAGTAGAGAAATTAGGGTTTGGGAATTAGGAATTTTGGAATTAGGGTTCTTGGAAATAGGGTTTTCGAAAATAGGGTTGATTTGAAGTTGAAAATCAAAATCTGACTGAAATAATCGATTAAATGAAGTATTAATCGATTATTACAGAGCCAAAATCAACAGAACCCTAAAACTCTCTGTTTTAATCGATTAAAAGGGCTGTTAATCGATTAACAGGCCTGTTAATCGATTAACAGGTGGTTTAATCGATTAAACCAGTGAGCAGATACAAAAAATGGTTTTTTCTCACTGTTTGAATAGATTATTTCCCTATTTAATCGATTAAAGCTGAGCCTGGATGATAAATTTGAGCTTTTTGAAGCTTCTAAGGTGCAGACTATGTACCGGCTATCTTAAACTCTAATATTACAGACTCAATCTAATTGAAACAGAGTTATTACAATACAAAACAAGTCTTCAACACTCTAAGTCTTTGTGTTCTTGAATCATCATCAAAATTAACAATCTTCATGTCCATCAAGTGCAACATCAAGTCCTTGAATGTTCAACAATCTCCCCCTTTTTGATGATGATCAAAATTATCTTTTAAAGCCTTGTAATAACCTGTTTTATCTGTCATACTAACAAACACATTAAACATACCAGATAATATTTAAAAACAATCATTTTAGGCTTTAAATATTTTCTCCCCCTATTTTGATTAGAATAAAAAATAATTCATCTATTACAAACATAAGAGCTCCCCCTTAAAATATGCATAACTTATAGAAAACTCCCCCTCAATCAAAGCAATAATAGAATACCATATTTTATTTCAGAGATAAGCAATCATTACAATATAGGAAATAACAACAAATTTAAAATTCTTCACTATCATCACTATGAAAGTGTGCATCAAATCTATTTTCTAAACGACACACTTTATCATCTACAACAGATATACGGCGAATTATTTCCTCATGCCGTACTCCAGAAAGAGTGAAGAATGACTGCATTCTCTTATTCATGTCAGATAACATGTCTTCCATGGATTGTCGGGTTTCATGATGAGTAGAGGAAGTTCGAACACTTTGGATTGGATCAGAGGGAAACTCAGCAGCAGGAGGCATATCTTCATCAGAATCTTCATTATCTTCACCTTGATTCGGAACGTCATCCTTGTGAACATAAATGTCGTTGACACGCACCATTTGTAGTTGGATCAATGTGCTGTAAAGCATGCGATTCAAGTTATTTGTTATTACTGTTTGTTCACCTTCAACATTGACTCCCTTATATTCAAGAATTCGAGAGACAAGGAGGGCTTATGGAATTTTGAATGTGGGATGACGTTTGGCTTTTAACATTGTCATGGTGACAAGAATGCCCCAATCTAAAGGTTCATTATTCATTATGGCATGAATAATACGAAGATCAATTGAAGAACATTGAGCATGATTTGTAGCCCGGGGACAGAGGATCCAGACAAGTAGATGTAAAATTATGTGTTCCTCCTTCTTCATGTTAGAAAAAGAGGTTGAGATCAAGAGGGGGGGTGAATTGATCTTTGAAATATTTTCGCAATTAACGGATTATCTATTTCAAAAATTAAGATTTCAAATCTATTCTTGAATCATAGAGCAAGCAATCAAAAAATAAATGCAGCAACAGAATTAAAGAAAAGAAAGGATTAGAAAGATATCACCAAGGTTTATACTGGTTCACCCAATCCTAGGGCTACGTCCAGTCTCCATCCAAATTCCAGCTGGGTTCCACTAGATTGAATGTTTTACAGATTACAACCTTAATCACACACTCAATCTACCACAAGAACCACAATTCCAGTTCCTGCACCTAACCTTTCACCAAGAAACAAATTCCAATTCTTGACAACCTCTACAACCAAATTCCAGCTGCAGAGAAACCAATGCCCACAATTCCAGGCACCAACAATACAGAAAAGAATGTAAAGAAACAAACAGAAGAAACTAAAACGCTCAAACTAGTTTTATGCAGTTCTGCACTATGTTGTTTCTTCTTCAAAAGAATGCAGTTTTGCCTCAAGAAAGAACTTTGATGAACTTCACAAAAACTAGCGTGATTCTTTCTTGAAAGTAGCACTTTTGATTGCTTGAATGATTGCTAAAAGATGTATTTCAGATGTATTTTAAAATGATCAAGCAACTCTGTTTTTATAGAAGATTTTCAAAACTGTTGGTTTAATTAATATGTTAAAATAATCTTTTAATCTGTTAAAAGCCTTGTTTTAATCTGTTAAAACTTCTTTTAATCCATTAAAATGTTCTTGATTATTTTCCAGATTTGTTTTAACTGATACGACAACGTTTATATCAATTAAAACTCTTTGTAAAAAATCTTTTAATTTGTTTTAATCGATTGTTTCGTGTTTTAATCGATTAAAATACTGAAAAACTTTCTTATAAACTTTTCCAAGTGATTTTAACTGATAAAAACTCGTATTAATCGATTAAAACGCGTAGTATAAATTTTCTTAAGTTGATTTAATCGATTGAAACGTAATTTAATCGATTGAAATAGTTCTGATCGGTCATAACTAAATTCTGATCGATCATAATCACATTCTGATCGGTCATAATTGCATTCTGATCGATCATACAGTATGCCAAATGAAATTAATCGATTAAAACGAAGTTGTATCGATTAAAATACTGCCAAAACACTTCTCTGAACATTTTAAGTGATTTTAATCGGTTATTTCGAAGCTGTATCAGTTAAAATACTGACAGAACGTTTTCAAAACTTCTTTTAATGAATTCAGTCGATTATTTCGAAGTTATATCAGTTAAAAACCTGTTATAAAAGTGTGAAGAACATATTAGTTGATAAAGCTTATATGCTATTAGTTAAAATAGTTGATTAAGAAAGCTTTTATCAAAATACTTTGGTTTTGACCGTTTAAACGCTTGTAGAGGCATTTTGCAAAATCTTTTAAGTGAAGAAACCTCATGCAGCAGAAAAGATAGAAATGATTATACCTAAGCAGAGCTGCAGACACATTAATCCCTCTACTCTTTTATCTAAGTGACTCTTGACTGCCACAAAGTTGTCTTTGACTTCATTCTTGACTTCATCAAATCAACAAGATCTTTGATAGAGTATTTCAATAAGATCTTCATCACTTTCAGTCTCTCCCTATTTGATGAAGACAAACACCACTTTGAATAATAACTCTGCAAAAGAAGTCACTTGATAATATAGATTAGTGAGTAACAAAAAATGAATTATTTTCCTATTTCTCCCCCTAAATTGTTGCTCCCCCTAAATTAAAAAGTAAAGCAACTCTCAACTCTTTCTCCCCCTTTTGACTTCATCAAAAATAGGGAATAGAAGAAAAACAATGCATGGTATGTATCATGTCTTAGATTTCGAAAATAGAAAAAAAATGGATACGATACTTTACTCATGTAAAGACAAATCAAAGTTGATTCAAGCTTATCTTCATTAACATGTTTGTAATGAATACAATTAACACGTGTAAAGATAAGGGAACCACGCTTTAGTAGCATGTTACAAGAACACTCATTAACTAAAGCCTTTAATTTTTCTTTCCAGAATAAAAATCGATTAAAAACAGGACAAAATCGATTAAAAATTTATTGTTAATGATTTTAATCGATTGAAATAAAGGTTTAATCGATTAAAACAGTGAAGGAATTCAAAAGTTTGAAACATAAGTTCATTTAATCGATTAATTTGACATTCAATCGATTAAAATAGTAAGAAAAATGATGTATAAATTCTTTTAATCGATTTAAAAGATTTTTTTATTGATTAAAACAACCAGTTTTGAAAACTAAGAGATGTTTGATGCATCTAAAATGCCTAGTTCAGTACAAATTTTGTAAAACCGGTCACGAGCAAGAGGTTTTGTAAAAATATCTGCTAGTTGTTTTTCAGTTTCTATGAAGAAAATTTCACAATCACCTTTCAAAACATGATCTCTAATGAAATGATGTCTAATTTCTATATGTTTTGTCCTAGAATGTTGAATTGGGTTTTTAGTTAACATAATGGCACTAGTATTATCACATAACAGAGGAATCTTTCTTAGAATTAAACCATAATCCTCAAGCTGTTGTTTGATCCAAAGAGATTGAGCACAACAACTTCTAGCTGCAATGTATTCTGCTTTAGCTGTAGAAAGAGCAACACATGATTGCTTTTTACTGTGCCATGAAATTAGACTGCTTCCAAGAAGATGACAGGTGCCACTGGTACTTTTCCATTCAAACTTACAACCTGCAAAATCTGAGTCAGAGTATCCAATTAAATTTAATTTGGACTCACCAGGATACCATAACCCAACATTTAAAGTTCCTTTGAGATATTTGAGGATTCTTTTTGCAGCAGTAAGATGTGATTCTTTTGGTGCAGATTGAAACCTGGCACACATACAAACACTGAACATAATGTCAGGTCTACTTGCTGTTAGATATAGCAAAGAACCAATAAGTCCTCTATACTTGGTTTCATCAACAACTTTTCCTTTTTCATCAGAATCAAGATAGCAATTTGTGGACATAGGTGTTGATGCTTCTTTGCAATGTTCCATCTCAAATTTCTTCAAAAGTTCTGTGCAGTATTTAGATTGATGCAGAAAACTTCCTTCTTTAAGTTGTTTAACTTGTAATCCAAGAAAGTAGTTGAGTTCTCCCATCATAGACATCTCAAATTCTCCTTGCATATCTTTGATAAAATCTTTACATAAAGAAACATTAGTGGCTCCAAATATGATGTCATCAACATATACTTGTACTAGAATTACCTCATTATTTAATTTTTTCAGGAATAAAGTTTTATCAACCAACCCTCTTTGATAGCCCTTAGAAATGAGAAAATTACTTAACCTTTCATACCATTGTCTTGGGGCTTGTTTGAGACCATACAAAGCTTTCTTTAGTCTATAAACATATTCTGGATGAATGTGATCTTCAAAACCAGGTGGTTGTGAAACAAAAACTTCTTCATTCAAGTAGCCATTTAAGAAAGCACTTTTGACATCCATTTGAAATAACCTGAAACTTTTTATTGAAGCATAGGCAAGCAAAAGTCTAACAGCCTCTAATCTAGCAACAGGAGCATATGTCTCATCAAAATCAATTCCTTCTTGCTGATTATATCCTTTAGCAACTAATCTGGCCTTGTTTCTAGTGATTATACCATTTTCATCCATTTTATTTCTAAAAACCCATTTTGTACCTACAATATTTGCATTATCTGGTTTTGGAATTAATTCCCATACTTCATTTCTAGTGAATTGATTTAATTCATCATGCATAGCATTAATCCAGTTATTATCCTTTAATGCATCAGATACAGTTTTAGGTTCAATTTGAGATACAAATGCCATATGATTGCAAAATTTATTTAAAGATCTTCTAGTGGAAACTCCCTGATTTATTTCACCAATGATGTTGTCTAGTTTTAGAGAGGGATTTTGAAACGTGAGTACAAGAAGAAAGAGAGAAGAAACTTGAACCAGAGATTGAAGAATTAGAATAATGGACTTCAAGTGAGCAAGAAGAGTTACGGATGTCAAATTTTGTGAATTGTAGTTCAATTCGACAGAACCTGCAACAAACAGCTTTAATTTCACATGTCCCCTTGACTGAAGGCAGAGGCACAGATTTCAGGACAGTGGGTACTGCAGCTATTTTGTTCTTGGATGAATTTTTGACTTGGTCAACAGATGTAATAAATGTATTATGCAGATTTTGATTTAACACAAAACTTGAAGTTTTGACTTTGATTTACTGACCAATTTTCAATTGGAAGTTGTAAAAATGGTTTTCAGGAACGATTTAATCGATCAATCAGCAAATTAACCTATTAATTTGATTTTTAATATTAGGTTTTGAGACTGTAACAGTGGAGTAATCGATTAATACACAACATAATCGATTAATTTTGTATTGGAGAAATTCAATAATGTGATAACAAAATTTTAACCAATTAAAACGAAAAAGAATCGATTAAAATTGACATCTTAGTGATTTTAGTTGATATAAATCCTTTTTAATGGATTAAAACAGTTAAACTAAAATTCCTGAGACAATTTTAATCGATTAATTCGAATTTCAATCGATTAAAACTGTATGGACAGATTTTCTGATATTCTCTGTAAGTGATTTTAACCGATTAAAACTATTTTATATCAATTAAAACATTCAGTTTAAGAAACCAGAACCCGATTTGCTGTTTTGAACACCAGGGGACTTCCAGATTTTGTTCCTGCAAAACAGATTAGGCATATTTCTGGTACCCCTTTTTTAATTACTGGGTCCAATTATGTTATATAAAATGAATTTTTGGGAATCCATTTCATTCTACCTCTAGGAATAGCATACTTCTTAATTCTACAATTTTTTACAGAATGACCTTTTTTCATGCAGTAAAAACATTTAATCACAGAGTATGATTTCCTATTTGTTTTTCTGAATTTGTTAGATTTAAATCCAATTCCTGATTTGTCAAAAATAAGTTTTTGTGACCCAAGAAGAACATCAAGATTAGCTTGACCTTATGTAAACTTTGAAACAGTTTGTGATAAAAAATTAATCTTCTTTTGTAATTTTGAACAGTTATTACATGGTTTATTACATACACAGTCAGAATTATCATGGATTAATTTTAAAAAGTCAAGATCAGTTTCATCTTCAAGAATTTTCTTTTCAAGAGAGTCTACTTTATTTACTAGCCAATTATTTAAGCCTTTTAGCCTATCATTTTCTTTTTGCAGTTTCTTGGCTTCTTCATGCATTTCATTAAAAGCTTCTTGTAATGAATTATAATTCACTAAATTTGAAGAAGAATTAGAACTTACACTGCTGGATTGAAGATTTTGATTTGCCATTAGACATAAGTTGGCTTCTTCATTATCAGAATTTTCTGTTGATGAAGTATCATTATCATCCCATGTTATATAGGCTCTTCTTTTGACTTTCTCTTCTTTCTTGTCATTGTATTTATTTTTTTTTTGGCACTCCATTCTTACATGACCCTGCTTACCACAACCATAGCATTTATAGTTAGAAGAATCAGTTTTTTTCTCATACCTTTTATGTTTTTCTTTGTCTTGAATCTTTTTCTTGAGAAATTTGTTGAACTTTCTGACAAGCAGTCCAAGATTTTCACTTTCCTCCTCTGATTCTTGATTCCTTTCTTCAACTTTGAGTGCTATACTTCTGCCTTTCTTCTCAGAGACTTCTTGCTCATTGAATCTGTTAATTTCCATTTCATGTTCTCTGAGTTTGCCAAACAAGGAGGTTGTTGTCATGACTGATAAATCTTTTGATTCTGAAATAGCTGTGACCTTGGGCTGCCATGACCTGTCAAGACATTTCAAGACTTTAATGTTTAATTCTTCTTTATCAAAAGTTTTACCTAGGCCCATTAGGTGATTGATGATGTGAGTGAAGCGCTTCTGCACATCTGCAATACTTTCTCCAGTTTGCATTTTGAACAACTCATATTCTCTTATGAGAGTATGTTTTCTGGCTCTCTTTACATCAGCAGTCCCTTCATGAGTAACCTCAAGAACTTCCCACATTTCCTTGGCAGATTTGCATTGAGAGACCCTGAAAAACTCATCCATATTTAGTGCAGAAGTAATTATATTTTTAGCAGTGCAATCACTTTGAACTTTTTTCTTTTCTTCATCATTTAAACTGGACCATTCTTTTTCTGTAATTAATGGACCATTAGCAATTACATCCCAAACATTCCTATCAATAGATTCAATAAAGATCTTCATCCTAATTTTCCAAAATGGATAATCTGTTCCACAAAACAGTGGAGGTCTATTAATAGAAGCTCCCTCAGAAAACGGTAATTTGTTTTCAGCCATTAAAGATTTGAATCGACTTGAATAACTCTCAAGAACCTTGCTCTTGATACCAATTGTTAGAAAAAGAGGGGGTGAATTGATCTTTGAATGATTTTCACAATTAACGGATTATCTATTTCAAAAATTAAGAAATCTGACCAGTTCTTGAATCGCAGAGCAAGCAATCAAAAAATAAATGCAGCAACAGAATTAAAGAAAAGAAAGGATTAGAAAGATATCACCAAGGTTTATACTGGTTCACCCAATCCCAGGGCTACGTCCAGTCTCCAGCCAAATTCCAGCTGGGTTCCACTAGATTGAATGTTTTACAGATTACAACCTTAATCACACACTCAATCTACCACAAGAACCACAATTCCAGTTCCTGCACCTAACCTTTCACCAAGAACCAAATTCCAGTTCTTGACAACCTCTACAACCAAATTCCAGCTGCAGAGAAACCAGTGCCCACAATTCCAGCCACCAACAATACAGAAAAGAATGTAAAGAAACAAACAGAAGAAACTAAAACGCTCAAACCAGTTTTATGCAGTTCTGCACTATGTTGTTTCTTCTTCAAAAGAATGCAGTTTTGCCTCAAGAAAGAACTTTGATGAACTTCACAAAAACTAGCGTGATTCTTTCTTGAAAGTAGCACTTTTGATTGCTTGAATGATTGCTAAAAGATGTATTTCAGATGTATTTTAAAATGATCAAGCAACTCTGTTTTTATAGAAGATTTTCAAAACTGCTGGTTTAATTAATCTGTTAAAATAATCTTTTAATCTGTTAAAAGCCTTGTTTTAATCTGTTAAAACTTCTTTTAATCCATTAAAACGTTCTTGATTATTTTCCAGATTTGTTTTAACTGATACGATAACGTTTATATTAATTAAAACTCTTTGTAAACAATCTTCTAATTTGTTTTAATCGATTGTTTCGTGTTTCAATCGATTAAAATACTGCAAAACTTTCTTGTAAACTTTTCCAAGTGATTTTAACTGATAAAAACTCGTATTAATCGATTAAAACGCGTAGTATAAATTTTCTTAAGTTGATTTAATCGATTGAAACGTAATTTAATCGATTGAAATAGTCCTAATCGGTCATAACTAAATTCTGATCAATCATAATTGTTAAAAAAGTAGGCTGAGATCAAGAGGGGGGGTGAATTGATCTTTGAAAGATTTTCGCAATTAACAGATTATCTATTTGTAAAAATAAGATTTCAGATATGTTCTTGAATCACAAAGCAATAAACGCAGCAACAGAATTAAAAGTGGAGAAAGGTTTAGAAAGATATCACCGGTGTTTATACTGGTTTACCCCATACCAGGGCTACGTCCAGTCTCCAGCCAAATTTCAGCTAGGTTCCACTAGATCAAATGTTTTACAGATTACAATCTTACACTCGATCTACCACAAGAACCACAATTCCAGTTCTTGCACCTAACCTTTCACCAAGAACCAAATTCCAGTTCTTGACAACCTCTACAACCAAATTCCAGCTGTAGAGAAACCAGTGCCCACAATTCCAGGCACCAAACAATACAGTAAAAGTATGAAAAGAAATCAAAAGAAGAAACTAGAATGCTCAAACCAGTTTTATGCAATTCTGCAGTGAGTTTCTTCTTCAAAAGAAAGCAATTTGCCCCCCTATTTATAGTTTTTCGCGCCTGACAGGTCGAGACCGCCGTCTCGCCATGCCAAAGTGGCGAGACCGCCATCTCGCCAAACGAGACGGAGGTCTCACCACTTGCATGAAGCGAGACGGCGGTCTCGATTTCGAGATGGCGGTCTCGTCCCCAAAAAGGCAAGAAACCTTATTTTCGTGCCAAAAATCTCTCCTATCCTAGTATGGGGCCTAATAGTCTCTCCTAGTGGCTTGTTAGGCTTTATCCATCTTCGAATAGGAGGTCTTCTACTCTTTATTTGGAGGCCGGGCAAGATTTGGGGTCTACAGCTGCCCCCCCTTTACCTGACTTGTCGGCTGTTGGCCTGTGGTGCCAGACAGATTGACAGGAAGGTAAAGGAGTTGACCCTCTTGCCCGGTTACCCTTCAGATGCTCTGTCTTTGCGGCGGATGATCCTTTGGGAAAATGTTGTGCGCTTCTGGGATGCTCCTTCTGACGGTAGCTGACCCCTTCGGTTGATGAGTACGAACCCCCATCTGGTTTGACGAGTATGAACCCCCATCCGGTAAACCCCCTTTTGTAAGGCCCGATGAGTATACACCCCCCATCTGGTGTTTGACGAGTATCAACGCCCGTCTGGTAAGCCCCCTTTTTGTAAGGCTCGATGAGTATACACCCCCATCTGGTGTTTAAGCCTCCGGATGCTCCATCTGGCGGTAGCTGATCCTTTGGCCATGGTGGTGGCTTACTGCTCTAGCTCATGCGCCGACTCCCTAGGGAGTGATTTCTGTGTTGGTAGATGTACTTGGACCTCTTTGAATGGTCATCCGGGTTGTGCCGGGGTTTTTGTCGGTGTTCATCCAGCTTCGTTGGTTGCTGGGGATTCTGTGTTTTTGGTCTTTTGGTGGTGATCATTCGACTCTTGCTGGCTGGTCAGATGATTCTTGTTTGTTGTTCGACTTTTACTTGGTAATCGAAGAAACTTTTGGTTAAGGCAAAAAGGTCGGTGAAGTCTTACCGAGATACCTTTTTTTGGTTTTTTTATGAATGCAAGCATAAAGTTGATCTTCCTATATGAATGCTTTTTATTTGTCTACAGTATTTTTGTTTGTTTTACTTTTGACAAAGTCATTTTTGTGCGACTACTTGTGTGTGGATGCTTCCTATGCAATTTGTTTTAGTTATGGGCATCCAAGAAGTGACTGGTACTTTCTTTTTTCGTTCTCCTGTGGTTATTCTTTTGCACTTTTTGTTTTAACCCTATCTTTTGCCTAGACCGCCATTTGCGGGTTTTCGATCTAGCAGGTTTTGATTTTTGCCTAAGATATTTTGGCAGGCTTTTTCTTTTTATGAAAGCCTTATCTTTTGCCTAGACCGCCCTTTGCGGGTTTTCAATCTAGCAGGCTACCCATGTACTTTTTGCTTGGGACGGCCCTGGTTGGTGTTGTTCGTCTTGTTTTTATGCTTTCTTGAATTGCTTGTTTTATGCATGCTCATATTTCGTTAATACAGAGGCATTCTTGCAAGTAGGTAAAGAGAAGAAAAAACAATTTTTATTGATATGAACAAATGGTCTATTTTTATATGAGAGTTTACAAAGGAATTTGTAAGCAAGGTTGGCCAAGGTTGGCTAAGCTGTATAGGGTACATCAATCATGTCCGTGATTTCCGTTTCTCTGTCTTTCTCGGTTACTTCAATTGAGATGCTCGGATCCGGAGTGAAGAGTATGCGAATCTTGCTTTTGTGGAGGTATTACCTTAGTCGCCTTTGCGGTTTTCGGCTAAGGTAATCATTTCTCTCTCTTTTTTGTTTTTCTTTTTTGGTTGTTTTTTTTTTTGTTTTTTTTTTATTTTTTTTTTGTGTTTTTTTTTAACCTCTAATTTTTGCCTAGGACGTATCCTAGCGAGGAATGTGGACCCTATTTTTTGCCCAGGATGCCCTTTGCGAGTTTTCATCCTGATGGGTCGTGAGCAATGTCTTTAAGCGTAGTATTTCTTTACCGCATCCGAGTTGACAGGATATCGGAGCTCTTCTCCATCCATGTTGGTGAGGATAAGGGCTCCTCCGGAGAAGGCTCGCTTGACCACAAAGGGTCCTTCGTAGTTTGCTGTCCATTTCCCAATTTTGTCTTTCTGAGCTGAGAGTAGTTTCTTTACTACTAGATCTCCTTCTTGGAAGGTGCGGGGATTAATCTTCTTATCATAGGCTTTCTTGATCTTCTTTTGGTAAGCTTGCCCTCGACATATGGCGTCCAGCCATTTTTCTTCGATTAGGTTCAACTGATCGTACCGACTTTGGACCCATTCGGCTTCTGTCAATTTTGCTTCCATAACAACTCGTAGGGAGGGTATTTCAACCTCTACGGGTAGTACGGCCTCCATGCCGTATACGAGGGAAAACGGGATAGCCCCCGTAGAGGTTCGTACTGACGTTTGATAACCGTGTAAGGCAAAGGGAAGCATTTCATGCCAATCTTTGTAGGTTACTACCATTTTCTGGATGATTTTCTTAATATTCTTATTGGCTGCCTCTACTCCACCGTTCATCTTTGGTCGGTACGGAGAGGAATTGTGGTGCTGGATCTTGAAGTCCTGACATAACTCCTCCATCATTTTATTGTTGAGATTGGTCCCATTATCAGTAATGAGCTTGTAGACCCCAAATCTTGCCCGACCTCCAAATAAAGAGAAGAAGACCTCCTATTCGAAGATGGATGAAGCCTAACAATCCACTAGGAGAGACTATTAGGCCCCATACTAGGATAGAAAGGATTTTCTGCACAAAAAATAAGTTTTCTCGCCTTTTTGGGACGAGACCGCCGTCTCGCCTCACACAAATGGCGAGACCGCCGTCTCACCAAACGAGACGGCGGTCTCGCCACCTGCGAATGACGAGACGGCGGTCTCGTTTGGCGAGACGGCGCTCTCGCCACTTTGGCATGACGAGATGGCGGTCTCGTTTGGTGAGACGGCGGTCTCAACCCTGTCAGACGAGAATGGCGGTCTCGGCACTGCTAAGCGCGAAAACCTATAAATAGGGGCCTCCCCCCCTCATTTCCACATGCCACACAACTTTTGCTCTCCCTTCTCTCTAAAACTTCTCTCTAGAATCCCTCTGATGCATTTCCAGAGCTTCTGAGTGCTTTTGTGAGCGTTTTTCGGCGTCTAGAAGAGTTTCCAGCGTCGTGTAGAGTGAAGGGCTGCCAAAAAGCACCCATTTCTTTTAAAGAAATAAAATAAAAGCTTGCTTTGGAGGTTTAAATTCTCCCTCTCTACTTTTACTGCTTTAATTTTAAATTATGCAATAGATTAGGGCCATGTAGTCATAACTTTAAATTCCACAAAATAAAAAGGGCAAAAGCATATTTTTCCGGTTTATTTATCAATAAAATAGCTGGCCTATCATAGGGAACCCGAAAGGGGCATAGTAAAGGAACTAATACTTCCTTTACACGTAACTAACTCCCTTACCCAACTCTGGTTCTAATGACCAAAGTTGGTTTCCGAAAACCAACGCCTTTTTATAACCCCTTTTCCGATGTTTCCGGTAAAAACATCGGTGGCGACTCCACAAAACCCCTCAAAATTAGTCCTTGGGTTAGCCCGGTTATCGGACAACCCAAGGACGAACTTTCGAAAACCTCGCCCCTAGGTTAGCCCGGTTATCGGACAACCTAAAGGCGTTGTAACCACCCATAAAAAACGTGAAAAATCAAAAGGGTCGAAACCATCGCGTCACTCCGACCGCCTCCTTTTTTTACGGCGGCGACAGATGGCGACTCCACTAGGGAAGCCTCGAGAGTTGATCCCATTTAGTGATGGGCCGGCTTTAAAATGAATAAACCAAGAAAATAACGCTTTTTGCCCTTAACTTGTATTATAACATGTTTTACGATTTGGCTTTAATAATTGTTGCTTGTTTATACTTGCGCAATTGTGTGAAATACAAATTGTACACAAACCCTTGCACACTACAGTTCCCTCTATACCCGGGGGCAAGTGAGAAAACCATAGGGAGTGGGTGGCAGGTACGGTTCGCTGTAGAGAGGGCCTTGAGCCCACCAGTGTGATCGGAAACCACCACTCAAGGTGATAACCTTCCTCTTTTGGCAACAAGACTGACTATGACCTTAGTGCTAAGCATAGTCGGACGGCTGGAGAGTGGGGACCCTATAATGGGGGCACCTTGGGGGCCTTAGCCTGGTGAGAACAGTTAGAACCAACCCTCGCCAATGCACTTTTCTGCAGGAAAACCCTACCTCGTGATAAAAACGAATTCTCGCCTGTTCGGGGATGACCAAATTGTGTGTGCATCTGTTTGTTGCATTTGTCTGTTGCATAGCATAAACAAACAACAAAACAAAAACCAAAATATTTTCACAAATAAACACCCTTATCTCGGACAGTATGCCTTTTAGCTAGCCTGGTTTCGGGTTCTTTATAAGCTAAGTAGCCACGCAGTTCCGACAGAAGAGATAAGGGACGCTAAATATTCTTTCGCATAAAGCCATATTTTATCTCGGACAGTCTGCCTTTTAGCTAGCCTGGTTTTATGTTCTTTGTAAGCTAAGTAGCAACGCAGTTCCGACAGAAGAGATAAAAGGCTATAAAACAAACAAATAAAATAATCAAAACAACATCAAAATAAAAATCCATTTCCAAAATAAGACCTAGTCCAAAAATATTACACTCATAAAACATTCATATAGATAGTTTATTCTTCAATAAAAAAAAAATATATGCAATTAGCATACATCATGCAGGAAAACATGATAAATAGGAAAATAAAAACAATTACATTCATTCAAATAAGCATCATTTTCATCAAACATGCATTTTGGTTTTAGAAATGGAGGGGACTAGTAGACAGCAAAAGAAGGTGGATATTCCCCGTTTCCAAACTGAGTGGTTGGAACGGCTGAGCGCAGCAATGCCATCAGAGGTCCGCGCTAACTTTGAAAAATCCTATGGACGGATTTTGGACCTTCTAAAGATCTGTGTCGATCAGGTGTTCCTAAGGGCACTAATCCACTTCTGGAATTCAAATCTGCGGTGTTTCGAATTTCCGCAATTCGACTTGGTGCCTACATTAGAGGAGTATGAAACCATGTTGAAATGGCCCAAATCAACTGGGGTCCATGTCCGCCACGAGGTATACACTCCTGCAGCACCAGTCGCTGCCCTTATTCAACTACCATTCCGGCAGAGTACCCTGATAAGGAAGGGGAACGCCCAGGGTTGGAAAGTATCAATGCTAGAAGACCACCTGTCCTACCTGGCTGAAAGGGCAGAGTGGGTCGCCTTCAACAAAACCCTGGCACTCATAATTTTTGGAACGGTCTTGTTCCCCTTCCACTTCGACATAGTAGATCAGGCCGTCATGGATGCCTTCTTCGCCAGGGACGTGAATTAAAAGAGTCCCCTGCCTACTATTCTTGTCGACACCCTGCTCTCGGTGGAATTCTGCCACCAGAAGCAGGGAAAAACACTCCGCTGCTGCTCTTCATTACTATTTGTGTGGAGCGCCATGCACCTCTACGCCTCCAGCCACATGGGGATATTCCCCGATCCTTTAAGGAGTTTCTCCAAGATACCCCTCCAACGACGCCTGACTACAGAATGGAGGGACGAGTGGAAACAAAAGGACGCCAACAGTTTATCCTGGGTCTGCCCTTGGTTCCGACCCGACCCCGTTCTCATCAGATGTGGGGACTATCCGAGCGTACCCTTGATAGGACTCAGGGGTTGCATAGCCTACTCACCTAGAGTAGCTATGAGGTAGCTCATGAGGACTCAAACTACTATCTCTCGGGGAGAGCTCGGAGGACTGTGCTTCTTTGGAGACCCGTGCACAATCGCCAACTCACTAGCTGTGAGAAAAGCATGGGAGAGGCCAGTCTATATGGGGGACAGAGAGCTAGGAAAAGCTCGCGTGGCTGTCACCAGTGACTATGAGGCATGGAGAAAGAAAAGAGGGATGGCTCAACCATCCACCACACCCACTACAAGCGCCAATAATGAAGGGCTGCAGGCTCAAATTAACGCCTTGACCCAGAGGATAGAAATCATGGGAGCCCAGATGAGGGCCCTTGAAGAGAGAGAACAAGCATCTATCCTCACAATAGACGGTCTGCAAAGGCAAGGCAAGAAAAAGGATCATGAAATAGAGCGCCTCAAGGACCAGTGTGCTGACTCCAATGAACAAGCTATCCGAGCATCCAAAACTGCCAGAACTAGTTCGGATAGCCAACTCCTGGAAATAATCGCCAAGTCAGCACGCCTTGAGGCCGAATCATCAAAGCAGGCTCAAACGATCAAGGAGTTGTCGCAAGAGCTCACCAAGACTCGGTTAGATATCTGCCAAGAGCGAGAGGCCAACCACAGACTCAACAGAAGTCTCACAGAGCTACGCTGCAAAGAAAGAGACGGGCTAGCTCAGTACGGCCAAGTACTGCAAGAGAAAGACCGAGTCATGGCGAAGCTCGATGAACTACAAGCTTTGGTCGTTCATCAAGAGGCGAAGATCAAAGAGGCTCAAAAGTATAGTGAAGATATGAGCCAGGCGGTCCGCAAGCAGAGCGAAGCACTTGCTCGTCATGTCCAGGAAGCCGAGAGAGAACTACAGAGGGATCAAGACCTGCCTGTGGGTTTCCCCTACGAATCAAATACAGCTGTACCATGGAGATACGGGGAATCTTCACCACTAAAAGAGGAAATAACAAACATAGTCGGTATTGGGGGCACGACTAGAAGTGGAAGAATCTACTCCCCCAAGGACACACAGGAAGATGTCCTCCAAAATAAAGGAAAAAATAAAAAGACCGAAGAAGAAAAAGAAAATAAGGAATCCAAGGAGGAGACAGAGGAATTACTCCAGTTCATAAGGCAAAGTGAGTATTCCATTATAGACCAGCTCAATCGCACACCTGCAAAGATAACATTGTTATCTCTGATAATGAGCTCGGAACCGCACAGAAACGCCCTGCTGAAGGTCTTGAGCGAGGCGCATGTACCTCATACAATATCCCAAGAAAAGGTGTATAACGGGTTTTTTCGAATGGTGTATAACGGGTTTCGTAGTCTAGGAATATCTTACTGAGATAATAAATGTCTCGTTCTTTCTTCCCAGTTTCATCTTGTTGACTGAGCACACATCCCATGGACTCTTCGAGAATTGATAAATATAGGATCAGAGGTTTCCCTTCAACGGGTGGTACCAATACTGGCGGATTGGTTAAACATGTTTTGATTTTATCGAACGCTTGCTGGCATTCTTCATTCCACACCGTTGGTTGATTTTTGCGCAACAGTTTAAAGATGGGTATGCATTTGTCCGTCAATTGTGCGATGAAATGGGCAATGTAGTTGATCCGGCCCAGAAACCCTCTGACCTCCTTTTCCGTGCTTGGTGGAGGCATTTCCAAATTTGCCTTGGTTTTGTCGGGGTCCACTTCAATTCCCCTTTCGCTGACAATGAACCCTAGGAGTTTTCCTGATCGTACTCCGAAAGTACACTTTGCTGGGTTCAGTTTGAGTTGATATTTTCGGAGTCGGTCAAAAATCTTTTTGAGATAATGAATGTGGTCCATCTCATTCCTGGACTTGGCAATCATGTCATCCACATACACCTCTATTTCCTTGTGGATCATGTCATGGAACAGTGTGACCATAGCCCTTCGATAAGTTGCCCCTGCATTTTTGAGTCCGAAAGGCATTAAGCGATAGCAAAAGGTGCCCCATGGTGTGATAAAGGAGGTTTTCTCTCTATCCTCAACGGCCAACTTGATTTGGTTGTATCCCGCATACCCATCCATGAAGGAGTAAAGCGTGTTGGTAGCGGTATGGTCTACTAGTGTGTCTATATGCGGTAGGGGAAAGTCATCTTTTGGACTTGCTCGATTGAGGTCCCTATAATCCACGCAGACCCTGACCTTCCCAGTCTTTTTGATGACGAGTACTATGTTGGCCAACCATTCTGGGTATTTGGAAACTACAAGGAAATTGGCATCCAACTGCCTTTGTACCTCCTCCTTTATCATTAAGGACCAGTCCGATTTGATTCTTCTGAGTTTTTGTTTCACAGGTCGGAACCCCTCTTTTAATGACAATCTATGCTCCACTATACTCGTGTCGAGCCCAAGCATGTCATGATAAGACCAAGCGAATACATCTATATATTCCTTCAGAAGTTGTATCAATCCCCTTTTTATGCTACTTTCTATCTGGGTGCCGATGTTCACCTTTTTCTCATCATCCCCTTCTCCCAAATTAACAGTTTCTATTTCTTCTTGATGTGGTTGTATAATGCGTGCTTCTTTTTCCAGCATTCTTTGCATGTCCAGAGAAATGGTCTCCTGCTCACTATCGGACTCGACCCATTCGCTTTCAGTTTCTAGGGTCCACAGAGATTCATCATTCACAGACATGATGTGTTTTAGGTTCTATTTTAGTCATAGATTTTATTATTCAATTATTTTTGAAAGAATAATAAATAGAAGAGGGAAAAGAATGAATATGACAAAATGCCTCGTGTATTAAAGAGAATGAAAACGTATATACAAGCCCTTTTCAATCAAAATTCCCACGGCCACGGGCGGGGACTGCAGGAGATACGAGAAAAGCTTAACAAAAGAACACCCTAAGGGTTGATCCTCCTAGTCCTCCCCCTTCGCTACTCTGGTTTGGCCAGAGGTTTGACATCCGTATTGGAAGCAGAGGCATCAAAGGTTATCCAACCAGCATCGATTAATTCCTGGACCTTATACTTCAAGGTCAAGCAGTTGTCGGTTGAATGCCCTGGTGCATTCGAGTGGTAGCTACATTTCTCATTGGGCTTGTACCACTCGGGATAGGGAGGCTCCATTTTTCTGGGAGGAATACGGGCTAGGAGGTTGGCCTCCAACAGCTGGGGCAGCAGCTTTGCGTATGAGGTGGGAATAGGAGTGAACTTCTTCTCCTTTCTTCGTGACTGCCGCTCTGTCTGAGGGGTGGAGGAAGGGGTTGCGAAATTAATGGCGTGTACGGCCTCTTCCTTCTTTTTGAAGGGCTTCTTGAATGAGGTGCCAGAAGAAGAAGGTTGCGCTATTTTTCCACTCCTCAGCCCTTGCTCCACTCTTTCTCCTACAGTGACTATGTCCGAAAAGAGATTGGAGGTACTGGCTATCGCCTTATCGTAGTATGCTCCGGTCAGTGAGTCTATGAACATAGCCACTGTTTCTTTATCTGTCAGTGGAGGCTCAATTTGGGCGGCCATTTCCCTCCATCTTTGGGCGTACGCTTTGAAGGACTCGTCGTCTCTTTTGCTTAGGGTCCTGAGATCTAACCTGTCGGGGGTCAGATCGATATTGTATCGGTAATGACAGAGAAAAGTGTCAGCCAATTGTTTCCAGCTCTGGACCTGCCCTCTCTCTAGCTGCATATACCAATTGAGAGTTGTGTCCGCCAGACTCTCCTGGAAGTAGTGGATCAGGAGTTTTTCGTTTTCAGCATGGGCGGCCATCTTACGACAATACATCGTAAGATGGTTCTTTGGGCAGGTCATCCCGGCGTATTTGGGGAAATCCGGGATCTTGAATTTGGGAGGGAAGTGGATATTCTTTACTAGGCACATATCCGCCACCTCCTTGACGTCGAAGTTGTACCCTTCCACTGCCTTAAGCCTCTCCTCTAGGGCGGAGAGTTGCTGTTTGGAAACTTCTGGGGTAAGGATGCGTGCAGTCTTAGCATCCTTCCCGTCATAGAAGTATTCCTCTTCCTCCTCCTCATGGTGAGGGATGTGTTCAGCTTGGTCTTCGCCCTTACTCTGACCCTGACGTACGACCTCCATCAGTTGGGCCACTTGCTCGCGGAGGGTATTGACCTCCGCAGTGAACTTTCGGTTTTGCTCCTCTAAATTTTCCATTGCTTTAGCTTTTTGCGCGCGAGTTCGGATGGAGAGAGGACCAGCCACTTTCTAGAATGCCCGAAAAAGGTTTATTAATGCATGTTGAGTGTTTAAACTAACATGGATATGCTTATGCATGAGAGATTCTGTTTGAATGATGTTGGATGCGCTCTCACTTTTTATTTTCTCTCTTGGTTTTTCCCCTTATGACATGATGTAATATGAATGATACAACTTTGTCAAAATTATTATTATTATTATTTTTATAAATGTTTTATTGTTATTATTTTATTTATTTTGGATTTTTATTTTGATTTTTATTGCTTTTTATTTTATAGCCTTTTATCTCTTCTGTCGGAACTGCGTGACTACTTAGCTTGCAAAGAACCTGAAACCAGGCTAGCTAAAAAGCAGACTGTCCGAGATAAAATGTGGCTTTATGCGAAAGAATATTTAGCGTCCCTTATCTCTTCTGTCGGAACTGCGTGGCTACTTAGCTTACAAAGAACCTGAAACCAGGCTAGCTAAAAGGCAGACTGTCCGAGATAAGGGCGTTTATTTGGAAAAAATATTTTTTGTGATTTTTTCTTTTGTTCTTTGTTTATGCTATGCAACAGAAAAATGCAGCAAACATATGCACACACAATTCGATCATCCACGAACAAGCGAGAATTCGTTTTTATCATGAGGTAGGGTTTTCCTGCAGAAAAGTGCATTGGCGAGGGTAGGTTCTAACTGTTCTCACCAGGCTAAGGCCCCCAAGGTGCCCCCATTATAGGATCCCCACTCTCCAACCTTCCGACCATGCTTAGCACTAAGGCCATAGTCATTCTTGTTGCCAAAAGAGGAAGGTTATCACCTTGAGTGGTGGTTTCTGATCACACCGGTGGGCACAAGGCCATCACTACAGCGAACCGTACCTGCCACCCACTCCCTATGGATTTCTCACTTGCCCCCGGGTATAGAGGGAACTGTAGTGTGCAAGGGTTTGTGTACAGTTTGTATTTCAAACAATTGCGTAAGTATAAACAAGCAACAGTTATTTAAAGCCAAACCGTAAAACATGTTATAATACAAGGTAAGGGCAAAAGCGTTATTTTCTTGGTTTATTTATTTTTTTAAGCCGGCCCATCACTAAATGGGATCAACTCTCGAGGCTTCCCCAGCGGAGTCGCCATCTGTCGCTGCCATCAAAACGAGGCGGTCGGAGCGACGCAATGGTTTCGACCCTCTTGTTTTTCGCGTTTTTTGTTGGTGGTTACAACGCCTTTAGGTTGTCCGATAACCGGGCTGAACCTAGGGGTGAGGTTTTCGAAAAGGCGCTCTTGGATTGTCCGATAACCGGGCTAATCCAAGAGCTAGTTTTGAAAGGGTTCTGTGGAGTCGCCACCGATGTTTTTACCAGAAACATCGGGAAAGGAGTTAAAAGGCGTTGGTTTTCGAAAAACCAACTTTGGTCGTTAGAACCAGAGTCGGGTAAGGGAGTTAGTTACGTGTAAAGGAAGTGTTAGTTCCTTTACGACGCCCCTTTCAGGTTCCCTATGGCAGGCCAGCTATTTTAAAAATATTTAAACCGGTGAAAATTACGCTTTTACCCTTTTATTCTGCAAAATTTTAAATTATGACTACATGGCCCTAGTATCTATTGCATAATTTAAAATTAAAACGATAAAAGTAGAGAGGGAGAATATAAACCTCCGAAGCACGCTTTTATATTAATTCTTTAAAAAAATAGGGTGCTTTGTGGCAGCCCTTCACTCTACACGGCGTCGGAAACTTCTCGAGGCGCCAAAAAACACTCACAAAAACACTCAGAAGCTCCGGAAATGCGTCGGAGGGATTCTAGAGAGAAGATCTAGTGATTTTCTAGAGAGAAGGAGGAGAAAACTCTGTGTGGTGTATGGAAATGAGGGAATGGAGCCCCCTATTTATAGTTTTTCGCGCCTGACAGGTCGAGACCGCCGTCTCGCCCTTCGCAGGTGGCGAGACCACCGTCTCGCCAAACGAGACGGCGGTCTCGCCACTTGCATGAGGCGAGACGGCGGTCTCGATTTCGAGACGACGGTATCGTCCCCAAAAAGGCGAGAAACCTTATTTTCGTGCCAAAAATCCCTCCTATCCTAGTATGGGGCCTAATAGTCTCTCCTAGTGGCTTGTTAGGGTTCGTCCATCTTCGAATAGGAGGTCTTCTACTCTTTATTTGGAGGCCGGGCAAGATTTGGGGTCTACAACAGTTAAGTATAACAGTGAACCTATCATACCTCTATACATAGATTGATTAACTTCCAAACCTGATTCATCCTTGTCTAGATAACATGAAGTTCCCATGGGTGTGTTAGCTTCCTTTGAGGTGTCCATTCCAAACTTTTTAAGTATCTCTTTGCAGTATTTGGTTTGAGAGATGAAAATGCCATCTTTAAGTTGCTTGATTTGTAGTCCAAGGAAGAACGTCAATTCTCCCATCATAGACATTTCAAACTCTCCCTGCATTATCTTAGCAAATTCTACACATAACGAATTATCAGTTGATCCAAAAAATAATATCATCAACATATACCTGGACCAATAAGATATGTTCTTTAAATTTCTTTATAAACAATGTAGAATCAATTTTTCCTCTAGAAAAATCATTTGAAGTTAGGAAACTACTTAGCCTCTCATACCAGGATCTAGGAGCTTGTTTCAACCCATATAATGCTTTTTTTAATTTAAAAATATGATTAGGATAACTAAAATCTTCAAATCCAGGGGGTTGCTCCACATAAACTTCTTCTTTAATAAAACCATTTAAAAATGCACTCTTAACATCCATTTGATATAATTTAAATTTCATCAAAGATGCATAAGCAAGAAGTAGGCGTATAGCCTCTAACCTGGCAACAGGAGCATAAGTTTCATCATAATCTATACCTTCCTCCTGACAATAACCTTTGGCAACAAGTCTGGCTTTATTCTTTGCTATGTTTCCATCTTCATCAAGTTTATTCCTAAACACCCATTTGGTTCCAATAACTTGATGTGATTCTTCTCTTGGGATTAATTCCCAGACTTGATTCCTTTCAAATTGGTTAAGTTCTTCTTGCATTGCAATGCACCATTTGTCATCTTTAAGCGCTTCATTAATGTTTTTGGGTTCTATCTGTGACACAAAAGCTACAAACATACAAAAATTAGTCATATTTCTAGTTCTTACCCCTTTTGAGATGTCACCTATGATATTGTCCATTGAGAGTCCTCTAGGTGATTGTCATTCTTTTACTAATTCAGGAGTTTGAGAAGGCTCATTTGCTTCCAAATATAATTCATCAAGAGCTTCTCTTATATACTCATCATCACCTTGAAACCTTTGTCACATAGTTGACTTATGCTAAGGAGATTATGTTTAAGTCCATCAACAAGAAGCACATCCTTGATCTCCAATGTGTTTGCACCACCTATGTTTCCAATTCCAAGGATCTTCCCTTTGTTGTTGTCCCCATAAGTTACATATCCTTGTTCCTTAGCTTTGAAACTCACAAATTTTGATTTATCACCGGTCATATGCTTTGAGCATCCACTATCAAGATACCACATAGACTTCTTGGATTTGGAAGTTTCCTCAAAGTCGGAAGAAATGTTGTCATTTGCCATTAAGCAAATATTTGCTTCTACTTCCAAGTCACTTGATTCCGAACTTGAGTCACTGTTGTCCCAAGCAATATAAGCTTTCTTTTTGAAAAACTTTTTCCCTTTGATTTCATCGTTTTTCTTGTTTGGACATTCGGTTTTTACATGTCCTGTTTCACCACAACCATAGCATTTTATATTTACAGAAGAATTTTCCCTTACCTTTCCTTTACCTTTGAAGGGATGCCTTCCTTTAGCTTTCATGAATTTGGTGAACTTCACTAGTGGAAAAAAAGCATTCTATGATGAGTTTTTATCACGGTCGTAGTCCACCCGTCATAGTATGTAGCGCGGTGGCAATTTTGTAATAAAATCATAAACTTTCTACGTCGGGTAAAATTTAACCGACATGGTAAGTGGAAAGTTCACTTTCTATGTCGGGTAAAACTTAACCGACATGGAAAGTTCACTTTCTATGTCGGTTAAATCTTACCCGACATAGAAAGTTCACTTTCTATGTCGGTTAAATCTTACCCGACATAGAAAGTGAACTTTCTATGTCGGTTAAATCTTACCCGACATAGAAAGTGAACTTTCTATGTCGTTTAAATTTTACCCGACATAGAAAGTATATTTGATGACGGGTTTTAGGGCAACCGACATAGTATCCTCTGTTTTACGCCTGCCGCGACACTCCATTTCTCACTTCACCCATAGCAGAGCTCCCCGTTCTCTCTGTCTCTTCTACGAACGTCTTCGCCTTTGTACGTTTCTCCCCACCCAGCTCTGCTCGTCACGCCACCTGCCATCTCTGTACATCGTGCCGCCTGCTGCTACTGTCGTTGGTGCCCGTCACCTGTGTACGTTTCTCCCCACCCAGCTCTGCACGTCACGCCACCTGCCACCTCTGTAGGTCTTCAAGAGGTAAGTTTTCGTGCTTGCTTTAGCCATTGTAGGTTTACATTTTTGAATCTGGTATGTAATAATGCTGTCAAGAGATGGAAGTTCACGGGTGCCTTTAGCTAGTTTAGAGACGTATTGTAAGTAGTTTAGTCATTTGAATGTGTTTCTGTAGGCATTCTTTAGTGATTTTGATTTTGAAAATTAGATTTGTATTATAATGTAGTTATTTCATTTTAAGTGAAAACTATCATCGCTTATGCTCACCCTAATGTGAGACAATACAGTTAGCCTTGATTGGAGTCAGTCATGAAATGATCCATTGTAGGACACAACTTCCTATTGAAAGATTAAAATATCCAATCACGTGACATCGCAATTTCAGCAAAACATGTTGGATGTTATCATCCTTAAACTATACTTATATGTTGTGTTATGTGACAGAAGGTAACAATGGATCGGAGTTGGATCAATTATAGACGAACAACAAATGAATATGAGAGTGGAGTAGAACAATTCCTTGAATTTGCTAAGATGAATGTTCCGGATAATGATGGAAGATTCTATTGCCCGTGTGTTAACTGCTTGAATGAGTGAAGATTACCGACTGAAGTTATCCGGGAACATGTTCTTTGTGATGGTTTCCTAAAGAGTTACATAAAGTGGACATGGCATGGTGAATTATTAAACATGCCAAGTGTAGAAGACAAAGAAGAAGTTGATCTAGAGATGGATGATCAACTGGAGGAAATGATTCGTGAGCTTGGACAAGATGCCTTCCAACATACACATGTGTACGAGAAGTTGTCCAATGATGCAAAAAAGCCTTTGTATACAAATTGTACTAAGTTCACACGATTGTCGACGGTACTAAAATTGTTCAATGTGAAGGCAAAGAATGGGTGGACTGATAAAAGTTTCACAGAATTGCTTGAGTTGTTGAGTGACATGCTCCCTGAAGGTAACACATTGCCAACCCGCAATTATGATGCTAAGAAGATATTGTGTCCAATGGGTATGGAGTACCAAAAAATTCATGCATGTCCGAATGATTGTGTGTTGTACAGGAAAGAATTTGAGAACTTTCACGAATGTCCACAATGCGGGGAATCACGATACAAGAAGAAGGATGATGATTCTGACAATGATGTAATGAAGGGTACCCCGACAAAAGTGTTATGGTATCTTCCCATTGTTCCAAGGTTGAAACGATTATTCACTAATGGAAATGATGCAAAGCTCACTAGATGGCATGCAGATAGTCGTATTAAAGATGGTCAGTTGAGGCATCCGGCAGATGGATTGCAATGGAAAAAAATTGATTCCATCTTCCAGAATTTTGGTAATGATCCAAGAAACATTAGGTTTGGACTTGATACAGATGGAATGAATCCATATGGAATGAATCCATATGGAAATTTAAGCAGTAAACACAGTTCATGGCCTGTGGTGTTAGTTATTTACAACTTACCTCCGTGGTTGTGTATGAAACGTAAGTACTTGATACTATCTTTGATGATCTCGGGTCCCAGCACAACCTGGAAATGACATTGATGTTTTTTTAAGCCCATTGGTTGAAGAGTTGAAGATGCTCGTGGGAGGAAGGTGTTGATGTGTTTGATGGGTACACAGGTGACTTATTCAAGTTGCGTGCAATGTTATTTTGTACAATTAATGACTTTCCAAAGCATATGGTAATTTGAGTGGCTACAGCACAAAGGGACATAAAGCTTGCCCGATATGTGAAGAAGACACATGTCACTATCAACTACAACATGGAAGGAAAACAGTGTACCTTGGACACCAAAGATTTCTTCCTTCAAACCATTTGTATCGTAAATTAAAAAAATCATTTAACGGGTTTCAAGAAAATGATGCAGCCCTAACACCTTTAAGTGAGGAAGAAGTATATCAACGAGCAAGTGCGATTTCGTTTGAGTTTGGAAAGACGCAAAAGAAAGCCACAGGTATATGGAAGAAAATGTCAATCCTTTTTGTTCTTCCATATTGGAGGGTTCTTGATGTGAGGCATTGTATAGATGTCATGCATGTAGAGAAAAATGTGTGTGACAAGTATCATCTGAACGCTCCTTAACATTCAAGGAAAAACAAAAGATGGTGTCAATGCTCGTTTGGACATGGTTGAAATGGGTATAAGAGAACAATTAGCTCCTCAACCTCATGGTAACCGAACATACTTGCCTCCAACATGTCACACACTGTCTAAAAAAGAGAAAAGAAGTTTTTGTGAGTTTTTACGAGGTGTGAAGGTTCCATTTGGTTACTCTTCCAATGTGAAGAGACTTGTATCTATTAAAGATCTAAAATTGCTTGGGTTAAAATCTCATGATTGTCATGTATTGATGCAACAACTTCTACTTGTGGCTATTCGAGGTATCTTACCGGAGAATGTTAGATATTCCTTAACTCGATTATGCTTTTTTTTAATGCCATATGTAGTAAAGTTATGGACCCGGATGTTTTGGATAAGTTAGAGAATGAGGCTGCAGTCATATTGTGTCAATTTGAGATGTACTTTCCTCCATCATTTTTTGATATTATGGTTCACTTGATTGTTCATCTAGCCAGGGAAGTTAGAATTTGTGGTCCAGCTTTTCTTACGATGGATGTACCCTATTGAGCGATACATGAAGATATTAAAAGGGTATGTGAAGAACCAATATCGTCTCGAAGCATCAATTGTTCAAAGATATATTGCAGAGGAAGCTATTGAGTTTTGCACAAAATACTTATCGAAGTTGAAGCTATAGGGTTACCTAAGACTCTTTACCATGGAATAGGTCTTGGTAGAGGAACTCGAGGTGCAAAAGTTGTGACAATGTGTCGAGATGAAGTACTTCAAGCGCATTTGTACATATTGAATAACAGTGAAGAAGTCATCCCCTACTTAAGTGCTCATAAAGACATTGTGAAGCGAAATAATCCACGTTTGCCTAAAAAGTGGGTGATCACTGAACACAACAAAAGCTTTTTGAAGTGGTTTAAACAACAAGTTGAAGGTGACAATACAGCTTCTAATACACTAAAGTGGCTAGCATGTGAGTCAAACTTTGATGTGATATGGTGGGGTGGGTATGATATAAATAACTATTCATTTTATACAAAGGCAGAAGATGAAATAAGCACAATGCAAAATAGTGGAGTCATGGTGGTGGCTGAATCAATGCATTTCTCGAGTTCAAAGGATAAATATCCGATAACGGCGTCAATGGGCTACTTTGGTGTAATTGAAGAGATTTGGGTAATAGATTACACGATATTCAGAGTACCTATTTTTAAATGTAAGTGGGTTGATTTTAATACTGGCATCTTCACCGACGATCTTGGATTTACCTTGGTTAACCTTGAAAATACTCGTTATACCGAAGAACCATTTATCATGGCATCTCAGGAAAAACAAGTGTTTTATGTCACTGATCCCGCTAACAAAGGATGGTCAGTGGTTCTACAAGGAAAACCCATGTATACTTCTCATGAGAATGATGAATTAGTACTTGATATACCAGAGACACCATGTTTCTCTTCAAATATGCCAAACTTGAGTGTTAATGTAGAAATAGATGATGTGCATGCCACACGTTATGACCATATGGAAGGATTTTGGGAGAATGTTCCAACTTGATAATGTATGCACTTTTTTTAATGTATTATTTTTTAATGTATGCATTTTTTGTTTATCTTCAGATCATATTGTCTAAATTAATAACTATTATTTTTTTCTTTGAACACGGATATGGCGATTCATCCGGTACCCCTCCTCCTACACAGTCCCCCTCCTACACAAGGTGGTGATCGAGTCAGCTCGTCTACCAGGAAAAAGGGTAGGCATGCTACATGGTTGAGGGACTTGAATATCGCTCGTAGCTCCGATCGTAAATTGCCTATCTAGTTTGACATGGAAATAGGTAGAGCCACAGGAGAGCACAATGCTAGATTCACTAGCTATGTGGCCTTGCTTGGGAGAAGCAAGGTTAGTATTCTTATTGAGGATTGGGACCATGTTCCAGAGACACTGAAGACGCAGATTTGGCAGAGTATCCTGGTACCTACTCTTATTGAGCATTTAACATGTATATATATTTAACTTTTTGGGAACTTCATGTTATTTTTATTGTGTAGGTCACATATGATGTCCCTAACACCACTTTGTTAAGGACAAAGTGGATCTCATATGCTGGGGAACGCTGGAGAGGTTTTAAGAGTGATCTGACTAGTCGATACATATATGGGGCATTGAGCAACAAGAACCCATGTGACCAGTATCAGTTTTTGGATGAGGAGACATGGCAGGCATTTCAGACTCAGCATTTAGACGCTAAGTTTCAAGTTAGCACATTTGTCATTTGTTTGCAGTCATTTTTTTAAATAGAGGTTTTAAATCTGGTATTTAACATGGAATGCAACAGGCCAAGCGACAAAAGGCACAGGATATTCAGAGAAAGAATATCCACCCCAACAGGTTGTCTCGTGGGGGTTATGAGAAATTGGAGGAGTAGATGATGAAGGAGACATCTTCAAGTCATCCTTTAGATGAGTCGGTTGTGAGTGCTGTCACTTGCCCTTCACGCCATGATAAATGGAAGAGAGCTCTCCAGAACTCATCAGGGAATTACTTATCTGAGCAAACTAATGTTGTAGCTCAATGTATTGTAAGTAGCATATCTTAAACTAATTACATATGTTATACTACAATAGGCATATGTATTTGCTAAAAAATCCTTCCTTTGTGTTGTAGGATGAGTTGGTTGAGCAGAGCACTCAGGGATCATTCCACCCACATGGCCGTCAGGATATATTGGCAATGGCCATTGGTACCCCAGAGCATCCTGGACGTGTTCGTGCTGCTGGACGAGGGGTGGGCATCAGACAGTACTTTGGTGCCCCATCTCATACTTTGAGGCATCAGAATGAGTTGGAGTTTGAGTCCCTCAAACAACAAATTAGGAAGGAGATTCGAGATGAGGTGTACTCTGACTTGAAGGCAGAGTTATTGAGCTCAATGCGAGCAGAGCTGGCATCTTTGTCCTCTCAACCTTCTGTCCCCGCATGAGAGGCATCCCCGATTCATGTCAGCACAAAGGAGAGTTGTGATGCTCCTGATAGAGGGGCAGAGGTTGCTCCTACTGACACTTCTGACTGTGAGTTGTATGTTGCGGGTCCTCCCAAGCATTTGGTGGCATACGGTACGTATTATATCTTTGACATGTATTTGGTACATTGTTAAGCATTATATAGTCTAAAATATTTTATCATTTGTTTACCTTAGGGAAAATGTATGCATTGGGGTCAACCATCCACCAGAGTATTGGGCATGATATGATAAGAGTGGTAGTTGTAGATGTTCGGGATGCTGCTGCCCCAATCCCTATTCCCACTGAAGAGGTTCAAACAATGGGACATGCACCTGGAAATTTTATCTTATGGCCAGTTTCATTAACAAGACCCATCTCAACACATGCACAGGTTGTGTCATGCATTTATCCCTTTTACTTATTATTTTTTGATATGTTGATGTGTATTAATGTTATTTATTTTTGGTACTTGTATAGAAAGAGGCTGAAAAAGCAAAGGAAGTTGTGCATGAATCACCACCACCACCGAGTGCTTTACAGCGACTCGGTGCACTAGCAGTGACTATCGGGACCACTCCCATACAGTTAGATATGCCACCCCAAGTCGTATGCAGGACCCAGACGATCCCTTTTTTCTTACTCTAAAGGGATATTTTTGATATTCTCGCTGGTACTGATATGCTATGTGTATCAGTGTTGCAGCTTTGGGAATTGTAAGTAAATTTACATATTTTTTATATTCTCACTGGTACATTATTTTATAACTTTATTTATTTTTAATGTTGCAGGTATTTACATCGTTTGTGTGTTGACAGAAAGATTGCCTTTATCTATGGATTTGTTGACCCTGTTGCCATTCAGTCCGTTGGGAATAAAGCTGAAGAGGTGCAAACGTACTTAATAGAGACATTTCAAAATGGGGGCAAAGAAGTCTACTTAGCACCTTACTTGCATCAGTAAGTATACATCTTATAAATTAATGCACATTTATGTAAAACTGAAATTTTACTAATATTATTCAACGTGCAGGGGTCATTGGCAACTCATAATCATTGTTCCTCGACAATTTGTTGTGATTCTCTTGTGTTCATTACACAAGAAACCAACTGATTTGGATATTAGAAACCAAGTGATTCTCTTGTGTTCATTACATTCGTTTAATATGTTTCATATATGTACATATATATCTGTCTGAAACTATATATATATGAACTGTGCATATCTGTCTGTACAAGGAACTGTGAATATTTGTCTGGAACTATGATGAATAGGCAGGTCTACTCGAAGAAAGGTAGGATCTGTGAAGAAAATGCACGTTCTGTAAAAAAAAATAACACTTTCTACGTCGGTTAATAACATAACCGAGGTAGAAAGTTTAACATTTTATGTCGGTTATAAGCATACCCGACGTAGAAAGTTTAACATTTTATGTCGGTTATAAGCATAACCGACATGACATTGATATCACATACAATCACGGTTACTGTTAACTGATATAGATACTGGGGTTATAGAAAGTTAGAAAGGAGGACTTTCTATGTCGGTTAACACTGATAACCGACATAGAAAGTAAGACTTTCTACGTTGGTTCCCTCACTAACCGACGTAGAAAGTCTTACTTTCTATGACCCCTGTATCTATGTCGCCGCTTTAACCGACGTAAAAAGCCCATTTTAACCGACGTAAAAAGCCTTTTGTGCAGTAGTGCTTCTTTATCATTAGACTCAACTCTTCTTCTTCATTTTCCGAGTCTTCTTCTTCCTTTTTATGTTTACCTTTGGCAATTTCGGTTTTGAAAGCTAAATTCTTCTTTTGATATTGCCCTTCTTCATCGTTTAGCCTACCAAGCTCAAGCTCATGCTCTCTTAGCTTTCCGAATAGCACCGCCATTGACATTGTGGAAATATTTTGTGACTTCGAGATGGCCGTCACCTTAGGTTGCCATTTCCTATCCAAAGATTTTAAAATTTTAACATTTAATTCATCAACGTCAAATATTTTACCTAATCCGGTGAGATGATTCACAATGTGAGTGAAACGCTTTTGAACGTCGAAAATCGTTTCGCCTTGTTGCATCTGGAACATCTCGTATTCTTGGATTAGGGAATTTTTAACGCTTTTGAACGCTTTTGAACGCTTTTGAACGTCGAAAATTGTTTCTTCTGCAGTCCATCTAGAAAAAGGTTTAGGAACGTCAACACCGTTCTTAGTAACTTTAGGAATATATGGACCGTTTAAAATAGCGTCCCAAATGCCTCTATCAACAGACTCTAAAAATATTTGCATTCTTACCTTCCAAAAAGGATAATTTTGACCCACAAAGAGTGGGGGTCAGTTGATAGACGCACCTTCGGCAAAAGTTTGATTTTGTCCGGCCATTTTCGAAAATTTGAATGACTATCAAAGCAAGCTCTGATACCACCTGTTAGAATCGCGCAGCGGAATGTTCGCGTGGTCGGACAAAAACCAAGAGGGGGGTGAATTGGTTTCTTAATAAAAATTAGGTTTTCAAAATTTTCCCCAAATTTTACCGATTAAAAACTGTGTAAATGTAAATAGAAAAGAGAAGAGAATCTTACACAGGAGATTCATACTGGTTCGGATCAAAAGACCCTACGTCCAGTTGCTAATCACTCAAACAGAGGATTAACGTTGTCACTATAATCAAGTTGTTACAAACAAATTACAATTGAAAAGATAAAGATAAGAAAACACCTCTCTTGAAATCCACAAGAGATAATGAACAACTTTCCCTAGAGACGGCACATCACACAATCCACTAAGAACTCCACTTAGTAATTCTTATCGCTTCTAGCCCACACCAGGTTCCAAAAGCCCCTTTTTCTTGCAACAAACAGTTCTCTGGCACTATAGCACTTAACTTTTGTATGAAAAAGGTTGTTCTACTTTTCTGAGTGCCATAGAGAAGCTTAAGTAGAGAAATTAGGGTTTGGGAATTAGGAATTTTGGAATTAGGGTTCTTGGAAATAGGGTTTTCGAAAATAGGGTTAATTTGAAGTTGAAAATCAAAATCTGACTGAAATAATCGATTAAATGAAGTATTAATCGATTATTACAGAGCCAAAATCAATAGAACCCTAAAACTCTCTGTTTTAATCGATTAAAAGGGTTGTTAATCGATTAACAGGCCTGTTAATCGATTAACAGGTGGTTTAATCGATTAAACCAGTGAGCAGATACAAAAAATGGTTTTTTCTCACTGTTTGAATAGATTATTTCCCTATTTAATCGATTAAAGCTGAGCCTGGATGATAAATTTGAGCTTTTTGAAGCTTCTAAGGTGCAGACTATGTACCGGCTATCTTAAACTCTAATATTACAGACTCAATCTAATTGAAACAGAGTTATTACAATACAAAACAAGTCTTCAACACTCTAAGTCTTTGTGTTCTTGAATCATCATCAAAATTAACAATCTTCATGTCCATCAAGTGCAACATCAAGTCCTTGAATGTTCAACAAGCTTTGTATGGTCTCAAACAAGCTCCAAGACAATGGTATGAAAGGTTAAGTAATTTTCTCATATCAAAGGGCTATCAAAGAGGTTTGGTTGATAAGACTTTATTCTTAAAAAAATTAAATAATGATGTAATTCTAGTTCAAGTATACGTTGATGACATCATATTTAGAGCCACTAATGAGTGTTTGTGTAAAGATTTTATCAAAGATATGCAGGGAGAATTTGAGATGTCTATGATGGGGGAACTTAACTACTTTCTTGGATTACAAGTTAAACAACTTCAAGGAGGAAGTTTTCTTCATCAATCAAAATACTGCACAGAGTTTTTAAAAAAATTTGAGATGGAACATTGCAAAGAAGCATCAACACCAATGTCACCAAATTGCTATCTTGATTCTGATGAAAAAGGAAAACCTGTTGATGAAACTAAATATAGAGGGATTATTGGTTCTTTACTATATCTAACAGCAAGTAGACCTGACATTATGTTTAGTGTTTGTATGTGTGCCAGGTTTCAATCTGCACCAAAAGAATCTCATCTTACTGCTGCAAAAAGGATCCTCAAATATCTCAAAGGAACTTTAAATGTTGGGTTATGGTATCCTGGTGAGTCCAAACTAAATTTAATTGGATACTCTGACTCAGATTTTGCAGGATGTAAGCTTGATAGGAAAAGCACCAGTGACACCTGTCATCTCCTTGGAAGCAGTCTAATCTCATGGCATAGTAAAAAGCAATCATGTGTTGCCCTTTCTACAGCCGAAGCCGAGTACATTGCAGTTGGAAGTTGTTGTGCTCAATCTCTTTGGATCAAACAACAACTTGAGGATTATGGTTTAATTCTCAGAAAAATTCCTCTTTTATGTGATAATACTAGTGCCATTATGTTAACTAAAAATCCAATTCAACATTCTAGGACAAAACATATAGAAATTAGACATCATTTCATTAAAGATCATGTTTTGAAAGGTGATTGTGAAATTTTCTTTATAGAAACTGAAAAACAACTTGCAGATATTTTTACAAAACCTCTTGCCCGTGATCGATTTTACAAAATCCGCACTAAATTAAGCATTTTAGATGCATCATACATTACTTAATTTTCAAAATCTGGTTGTTTTAATTGATAAAAACAAGCTTTAAATCGATTAAAAGAACTTATGCATCATTTTTCTTACTGTTTTAATCGATTAAATGTCAATTTAATCGATTAAATGAACTTAAGTTTCTAACTTTCTAATTTCATCACTGTTTTAATCGATTAAAATAACATTTTAATTGATTAAAACAGTTACAGGAACATTTTAATCGATTTTGTCCTGTTTTTAATTGATTATTACTCTGGAAAGAAAAATTAAAGGCTTTAGTTAATGGTTATTCTTGTAACATGCTACTAAAGCATGATTCCCTTATCTTTACACGTGTCAATTGTATTCATTACAAACGTGTTAATGAAGATAAGTTTAAATCAACTTTGATTGGTCTTTATATGGGTAATGTATCTTGTTCAAATTTTTTTTACTGTTTTCAAAAATAAAATTTTGATACATACCATGCATAGTATTTGTTTTGTTCCTCTGTTCCCTATTTTTGATGAAGTCAAAAGGGGGAGAAATAATTTCTTTGCTTTTGATAATGATTCCTTATTTAGGGGGAGTAGTAATATAGGGGGAGAAATGGGAAAAATGATTAATTTTTTTAATACTCACTAATCTATATATTCAAGTGACTTCTTCGTAGAGATATTATTCAAAGAGGTTTTTGTCTTCATCAAATAGGGGGAGACTGAAAGTGATGAAGATCTTATTGAATCACTTAAATAAAGATCTTGTTGATTTGATGAAGTCAAAGGCTACTCTGTTGCAGTCAAAGGTCACTTAGATAAAAGGGTTGTGTGATTAGTGAGTCTGCATCTTTACTTAGGTATAATCATTCTTATCTCTCTGCTGCATGAGGTTTCTTCATTTAAAAGATTTTGCAAATTCCTCTAAAACGTGTTTAATATGTTAAAAACAAAGTATTTTGTTAAATGGTTTTTAAGTAACTATTTTAACTAATAGTATATGATCTTTATCAGCTAAAATGTTCTTAACACTTTTGTAACAGATTTTTAACTGATATGTTTTCGAAATAATCGATTTTTTTCATTAGAAGGAATTTTGAAAACCTTCTGCCAGTATTTTAACTGATATAGAACTGATACAATCGATTAAAATGACTTAGAATATTTTGAAAAGTGTTCTAGCAGAATTTTAATCGATACAAACTCGAAACAATCGATTAAAATAACTTGAAGTGTTTTGAAAGTTGTTCTGTCAGTATTTTAATCAATACCAATGCGAAATAATCGATTAAAACAACTAAGAGGTTTTTCCAGAATGTTTTAATCGAATAAAACAAGCATGCTATCAGTTAAAATAACTTAGAAAGTTTTATGAAATCTTTTGGCAGAATTCTAATCGATTAAAATGTGTTTCAATCGATTAAAATAACTAAGTGAACTTTTTCCAAAGTGTTTTAATCGATTAAAACAGATTGTTATCAGTTAAAATCACTTAGAAAGTTTAAATGAAAACCTTTGGCAGTATTTTAATCGATTAAAAGGCGAATCAATCGATTAAAACAATTAGAAAGATTTTTTACAACGAGTTTTAATTGATATAAACGTTGTTGTATCAGTTAAAACAAATCTGGAAAATAATCAAGAACATTTTAACAGATTAAAAGAAGTTTTAACAGATTAAAATGAGACTTTTAACAGATTAAAAGATTATTTTAACAGATTAAATAAACCAGCAGTTTGGAAAATATTCTATATAAACAGAAGTTCTTGAACATTTTAAAATACATCTTTTGGCAACCAATCAAGCAATCATATGTGCTACTTTCAAGAGAGAATCGCGCTAGTTTTGTGAAGTTCTTAGAAGTTCTTTCTTGAGGAAATATTTGCATTATTTTGGTGAAGAAATTCATTCTGCAGAGCTGCATAAACCTGGTTTGGGTGTTCTAGTTTCTTCTCTTTGTTTCTTTACTTTTCTTTTTTGTATTGTGGGTTCCTAGAAGTGTGGGCACTAGTTTCTGTGGCTAGAATTTGGTTGCAGGGTTGTTCAAGAACTGGAAATTGGTTCTTGGTGAAGGTTTAGGTGCAAGGACTGAAATTTTGGTTCTTGTGGTAGATTGAGTGTGATTGAAGTTGTAATCTGTAAAACGTTCAATCTAGTGGAACCCAGCTGGAATTTGGCTGGAAACTGGACGTAGCCCTGGGATTGGGTGAACCAGTATAAATCTTGGTTGTATCTTTCTAAACCTTTCTCTCTTTAATTCTGTCACTGCCTTTACTTTGATTGTTTGTTGTGTTTGATTCAAGAATTGGTCAGAATTCTTAATCTTTGAAATAGATAATCTGTAAATTGCGAAAATCTTTCAAAGATCAATTCACCCCCCCTCTTGATCTCAGCCTACATTTCTAACAAGGTCTTCTGCTCTTATTATGAGGTTGGGCAAGATTTGGGGTCTATAGCTGCCCCCCCCCCTTTACCTGACCAGTCGATTGTTGGTCTGTCGTGCCAAGAAGATCGACTGGAGGGTAAAGGAGTTGACCCTCTTGCCCGGTTACCCATCGGATGCTACGTCTTGCGGCGACTAATCTTTTGGGAAAAAGTGTGTTGTGCACCTCCAGGATACTACTTCTGACGGTAGTCGATCCCTTCGGTTGACACATGGTAGAACCTCAGGATAGTCCTTCTGACGGTAGCTGATCCTTCGGTTGATGGGTATAAACCCCCCGTCAGGCTGGTAGTTACAGTCTGCTGTGCAAAGGACTGGATGAGTATGAACCCGCCCATCAGGCTAGTAGTTACAACCCACTGTGCGTAGGACTAGATGAGTATGAACCCCCCATCAGGCTGGTAGTTGCGACTTACTGATCCGGATCGCGTGCAGATCAGGCGCACCGCGTGCACAGGTTGTTAGGTATGAACCCCCTATCAGGCTGGTACAGTCCACTGCGTAGGACTGGTGGTGGTGGTGGCTTACTGCTCAGGTGTCTCATGCGCCGGGTGTTGAGATACTTTCCTTTGTCTTTGTTTTCTGTCTTTTATGGGAATGGTCGTCTGGTCTGTGTCGGGGATTCTGTTGGTGTTCATCCAGCTTGTTAGCTGCTAGGATGGTCTTGTTTGTTTTGTTGTTCGACTCTTGCTTGGCTGTCGAAAATTATTGGTCAAGGTGATTGACTTGTTTTAATCCTGCTTTTTTCCGCGGTTTATCTCTTTTTTCTCGCGATTTCGAATTTTGACTTTTTTGGGAATTGAGCGTAAGTCTTTTTACTATTAGTTTCTTTTTGCTACTCTGACTTTTTCGAAAAGGAGAGCAAAAAATGGGTGAAATAAAAATTTTATTTATGATAAAAAATTTTGGGTTACAACAGTTATTTTTAAGCACTATCCCTAAGACGGCAGACTTGAGCCTGGAGACGATCCGGAACAAGGGAATTGCCGGTACATGTGCCTTCGAAATTCTGCCTAGTCTCGGACTTCGTCGAGGTATTCCTGTCGGAACATCGCCAGGCCTTGCCTTATTCCCTCTTGGTACTGGCCGAATGTTTCCATCCTCGTGTTGAAGGCATCCTGCCTTAAAGACATCTAGTCTTGCCTCAGGGACATTTGGTCAAATTGTTGGTGCAAGTCGTAGATGTTGCGGTTGATGCCAGCAAAGTCGTTCATATACTGTTGTTGTTGTTGTTGTTGTTGGAACTCCAGGGGTGTCGGGAGATCTTGCATTGCTACGATGTCCCGGAGATCCAAAGTTATGTCTAGCGAGGGGTGGAGGATCAACCAGGACCCTTGGCGTAGCAGCATCCCCATGCTGACCAGGATAGACCCGTTGATAGTCTCGGGTCGGAGGTTGGAGGCCAGCTCTTTCCTACCGCTGCACCCCCATTTTTCTGCTAGTGAGGTGATGAGGGGAGCTATGAGGATGGCTCCCACTGGACGGCTCCCGAAGTCCTTGAGGGCCTTCAGGAAGAAATAGTCGGGGTTGCACCGGCACCCCAGGCTCATGCAGTAGGGGGCGAAGAGATCCGGGAGGGTAACTTTACCCTGACTCTCTTTCCGCCCGTGGATCGTCCCAGCCAGCAGCTTGTGGCAAATGCGGAGGGCAGGGGTGAGTGCGGAGCCCTTCAGCAGTGTTGGTAGAGTGTGTATCCCGGTCAGCTCCTCCCACATTTCACTAGCGGTGAGGGTAGCTGGGCGTGCGCAGATGGCGTCCTAGTAATCCCGAGTCAGGACATCCTCGGGTTGGACGAATTCGATGGACACATTGAACTCGTCCAGGGTGGTGGTCCGGTACATCCCGTTCATGAAGTACGTCACCATCTTCGTCGGTGGGAGGCTCAACACCATGGAGGGAGACTCACAGTAGGAGATGGAGGCGAGGAATTCCATCACCGCCTGTGGGTAGACATGAGTGGGTGGAGACTGGAGGAGGAAGCGCCACCCTATGCTATCAATGTGGGTGCGGACGTCGTCTTACCACCCGAATTCGGCGAGGATGCCGAAGTCCAGCCTTAGCTTGGGGTGCCAAGTGTACCCCCGGATGTGTTCTAGGTGGGCCTGGTGCAAGGGTGAGAGCTGTGTGGGATCTAGTGGAGTGGGGGCTGTGGAGCTACTGGGGCCTGTAGACCCCAAATCTTGCCCGGCCTCCAAATAAAGAGTAGAAGACCTCCTATTCGAAGATGGACGAAGCCTAAGAAGCCACTAGGAGACACTATTAGGCCCCATACTAGGATAGGAGGGATTTTCTGCACAAAAAATAAGTTTTCTCGCCTTTTTGGGACGAGACCGCCGTCTTGCCTCACGCAAATGGCGAGACCGTCGTCTCGCCAAACGAGACGGCTGTCTCGCCACCTGCAAATGACGAGACGACGGTCTCGTTTGGCGAGACGACGATCTCGCCACTTTGGCATGGCGAGACGGCGGTCTCGTTTGACGAGACGGCGGTCTCGACCCTGTCAGACGAGAACGGCGGTCTCGACCTGTCAGGCGCGAAAACCTATAAATAGGGGGCTCCATTCCCTCATTTTCACACACCACACAGAGTTCTCTCCTCCTTCTCTCTAGAATTTCTCTCTCTAGAATCCCTCCGACGCATTTCCGGAGCTTCTCAGTGTCTTTAGAGGTTTTTATAGCGTTCCGAGAGGTTTTCCGGCGCTGTACAAGAGTGAAGGGTTGCCAAAAAGCACCCTAATTTGCAAAAGTTAATAGAAAAGCTTGCTTCGAAGGTTTCCAATCTCTCTCTCTCTACTATTACTGCTTTATTTAAATTACGCGTTAGACACTAGGGCCATGTAGTCATAATTTAAATTCCGCACAATAAAAGGGTAAAAGCGTATTTTCTGGTTTATTTATCAATAGAATAGCTGGCCTATCATAGGGAACCCGAAAGGGGCGTCGTAAAGGAACTAACACTTCCTTTACGTGTAACTAACTCCCTTACCCAACTCTGGTTCTAACGACCAAAGTTGGTTTTTCGAAAACCAACGCCTTTTAAACTCCTTTTCCGATATTTCCGATAAAAACATCGGTGGCAACTCCACAGAACCCTTTCAAAACTAGCTCTTGGATTAGCCCGGTTATCGGACAACCTAAAGGCGTTGTAACCACCAACAAAAAACGCAAAAATCAAGAGGGTCGAAACTATCGCGTCGCTCCGACCGCCCTCATTTTGACGGTAGCGACAAATGGCGACTCCGCTGGGGAAGCCTCGAGAGTTGATCCCATTTAGTGATGGGCCGACTTAAAAAATGAATAAACCAAGAAAATAACGTTTTTGCCCTTACCTTGTATTATAACATGTTTTACAGTTTGGCTTTAAATAACTGTTGCTTGTTTATACTTACGCAATTGTTTGAAATACAAATTGTACACAAACCCTTGCACACTACAGTTCCCTCTATACCCGGGGGCAAGTGAGAAAACCATAGGGAGTGGGTGGCAGGTACGGTTCGATGTAGTGATGGCCTTGTGCCCACCGGTGTGATCGGAAACCACCACTCAAGGTGATAACCTTCCTCTTTTGGCAACAAGACTGACTATGGCCTTAGTGCTAAGCATGGTCGGAAGGCTGGAGAGTGGGGACCCTATAATTGGGGCACCTTGGGGGCCTTAGCCTGGTGAGAACAATTAGAACCTACCCTTGCCAATGCACTTTTCTGTAGGAAAACCCTACCTCATGATAAAAACGAATTCTCACCTGTTCGTGGATGATCGAATTGTGTGTGCATATGCTTGCTGCATTTGTCTGTTGCATAGCATAAACAAACAACAAACAAAAATCACAAAAATACTTTTGCAAATAAACACCCTTATCTAGGACAGTCTGCCTTTTAGCTAGCCTGGTTTCAGGTTCTTTGTAAGCTAAGTAGCCACGCAGTTCCGACAGAAGAGATAAGGGACGCTAAATATTCTTTCGCATAAAGCCACATTTTATCTCGGACAGTCTGCCTTTTAGCTAGCCTGGTTTCAGGTTCTTTGCAAGATAAGTAGCCACGCAGTTCTGACAGAAGAGATAAAAGGCTATAAAATAAAAAGCAATAAAAATCAAAATAAAAATCCAATTCCAAAACCATAAATAGGGCCTGGTCCAAAAAATGTTACACTCATAAAACATTCATATAGATAGTTTATTCTTCAAAAAATACGTAATTACCATACATCATGCAGGAAAACATGATAAATAGGAAAATAAACACTCACATTCATTCAAATAAGCATCATTTTCATAAAACATGCATTTTGGTTTTAGAAAATGGAGGGGACTAGTAGACAGCCGAAGAAGGTGGATATTCCCCGTTACCATACTGAGAAGTTGGAACAGCTTAGCACGGCAATGCCACCAGAGGTCCGCGCCGATTTTGAAAAATCCTATGGACGGATTTTAGACCTACTGAAGATCTGTGTCGATCAGGTGTTCCTCAGGGTATTAATCCAATTCTGGAACTCCAGTCTGCGGTGCTTCGAATTTCCGCAGTTCGACCTGGTGCCCACCTTAGAGGAGTATGAGACTATGTTGAGATGGCCCAAATCAGTCGGGGTCCATATCCGCCACGAGGCATACACTCCTGCAGCACCAGTCGCTGCCCTCATTCAACTACCTTTCCGACAGAGTACCCTGATAGGAAAAGGGAACACCCAGGGTTGGAAAGTCTCGATGTTGGAGGACCACCTGTCCTACTTGGTTGAAAGGGCAGAGTGGGTCGCCTTCAACAAAACCCTGGCACTAATCATTTTTGGAACGATCTTGTTCCCCTTCCACCTCGACACAGTAGATCAAGCCGTCATGGATGCCTTCTTCACCTGGGACGTAAACTCAAAGAGTCCCCTGCCTGCAATCCTTGCCGACACCTTGCTCTCGGTGGAATTCTGCCACCAAAAGCAAGGGAAAAAATTCGCTGCTGCTCTTCATTACTGTTTGTGTGGAGCGTCACACACCTGTACGCCTCTAGACACATGGGAACATTCCCCAATCCTTTAAGGAGCTTCTCCAAAATCCCTCTCCAACGTCGCCTAACTTCAGAATGGAGGGACGAGTTGGAACGAAAGGACGCCAACAGTTTGTCCTGGGTCTGCCCTTGGTTCCGACCTGGCCCAATTCTCATCAGATGTGGAGACTATCCGAATGTACCCTTGATAGGACTCAGGGGTTGTATAGCCTATTCACCTAGAGTAGCTATGAGACAACTCATGAGGACTCAAACTACCATTTCTCGGAGGGAACTCGGAGGACTGTGTTTCTTCAGAGACCCATGCACAATTGCCAACTCACAAGCTGTGAGAAAAGCATGGGAGAAACCAGTCTACATGGGAGATAGAGAGCTAGGAAAAGCTCGGGTGACGGTCACCAGTGACTAAGAGGCGTGGAGAAAAAGAAGAGGGATGGTTCAACCATCCACCACACCCATTACGAGCGCCAATAATGAATAGCTGCAGGCTCAAATTGATGCCTTGACCCAGAGGATAGAAATCATGGGAGCCCAGATGAGGGCCCTGGAAGAAAGAGAACAAGAATCTATCCTCACAATAGACGGTCTACAAAGGCAGGGCAAGAAAAAGGATCATGAAATAGAGCGCCTCAAGGATCAGTGTGCTGACTCCAACGAACAAGCGATCCGAGCATCCAAAACTGCCAGAACCAGTTCGGATAGTCAACTCCAAGAAATAACCGCCAAATCAGCACGCCTTGAGGCCAAATCAGCAAAACAGGCTCAAACGATCAAGGAGTTGTCGCAAGAGCTCACCAAGACTCGGTTAGATATATGCCAAGAGCGAGAGGCCAACTGGAGACTCAACAGAAGTCTCGCTGAGCTACGCTGCAAAGAAAAAGATGGGCTAGCTCAGTACGGCCAGGTACTGCAAGAGAAAGACTGAGCCGTTGTGAAGCTCGATGAACTACAAGCCTTGGTCGTTCATCAAGAGGCGAAGATCAAAGAGGCTCAGAAGTATAGTGAAGATATGAGCCAGGCGGTCCGAAAACAAAGCGAAGCACTTGCTCGTCCCATCCGGGAAGCCGAAAGAGAACTACAGAGAGATCAAGACCCGCCTGTGGGTTTCTTTAAGGTTTTTCGTTTTTGCCAAAAGTTGCTTCGTAGTATGGAATAGGGGAATGTACACCTTCTATTGAATGAATGAAATCTTCTTCTTTATTCAACGACTGTCTACTTGCATGCATAAACATTCATTTGCATATTTAATTTCCCCTCCTTCACGCTGAATAAATAAGATAATAAAAAGGAAGGATTAACTGACACGTCTTCCAAATCAGAAGAATGGAGAGAAAGCCACTCCTAATAAAGCTTACCCCAACGGTTGACTCGCCGCAAGAGGAAAATAAGCCTCGGTCGTTGGTCCTCAAGAATAAAGAAGAGGGGGCAAGGACACCAGTGCGACTATTTATGCCACGTCCTTTCCCCTACGAAACAAATAAAGTTTTACCGTGGAGATACGGGGAATCTTCACTGATAAAAGAAGAAATAAAAAATATAGCCGGCATTGGGGACATGACTAGAAGTGGAAGAGTCTACTCCCCCAAGGACACACAGGAAGATGTCCTCCAAAATAAAGGAAAAAATAAAAAGACCGAAGAAGAAAAAGAAAATAAGGAATCCAAGGAGGAGACAGAGGAATTACTCCAGTTTATAAGGCAAAGCGAGTATTCCATCATAGACCAGCTCAATCGCACACCCGCGAAGATAACATTGTTATCTCTAGTAATGAGCTCAGAACCACACAAAAACGCCTTGCTGAAGGTCTTGAGCGAAGCGCACGTGCCTCATACTATATCCCAAGAAAAGGTTGAGAGGATCGTCGGGCACATCACGGCAAATGATCACCTCACCTTCACAAAGGAAGAACTCCCCCTCGAGGGGTCAAATCATAACAAGCCCTTGCATATCTCAGTTAAGTGCAAGGACTACCTCATCGCCAGAGTTCTTGTGGATAACGGGTCTTCCTTGAACGTGATGCCCAAGTGCACACTAGACAAGTTGACTATACAAGGAACCTATCTGCGCCCAAGCAGCACCATCGTTCGAGCCTTCGACGAATCCAAACGAGAAGTAGTGGGAGAGGTTAACTTGCCAATTCAAGTTGGACCCACTATCTTCAACACAGATTTCCATGTCATAGATATTACTCCAGCATATAACTGTCTCCTCGGCAGACCTTGGATTCATGACGCTAAGGCAGTACCTTCAACGCTCCACTAGAAAGTCAAGTTCATAGAGGATGACAAATTGGTCACGGTCCAAGCAGAAGATGATATTGTGATCAGTGGACCGTCCACCCAGCCTTATGTGGATACGGCTGAAGAGGCCCTTGAAACATCTTTTCAAGCGCTCGAAATTGCCAGCATAGAGCAACTTCCCAGAAACACAAAGGTAGCCCACATGATGTTGAAGCACGGTTACCATCCTGGCCAAGGACTGGGGGCAGATTCCCAAGGCATGAGGGAACCCCCAGAATTCAAAGACAATCCTTTCAAGCATGGCCTAGGATATGACCCTACTAAGGGTCGTGCGGAAAGAAGAAAAGGGAAGTCTCCCCTCCGCACGCTCAAGCAAATTTTTCGAAGTGGAGGGGTGCAAGCGTCAAGAGCCACCTTAGTCATTAGGAAATCTTTTTCTTCGTTTAAGGGATGTAAACCCCATGATTGTTAGAGATTATCCCCCGGGGCTAGCCCGACCCCCATGCATTTTAGGGCACATATTCCCTTATTAATTAATAAAGAATGATTCTCACTATCTGCTTCTCTTCTTCCTATTTCTAACTAGACCACACAAATAACCCTGTCTAAGTAAACGAAAAAAGAAGAAGAACAAAAAGCGCATTCAAATAATCAACATTTACCATTGCTATTATCGTTAAGCTAGTTGATTAGAAGCACATAAAAATAAGAATTCACCTCATCCATAAAGAAAGTCATGCTTCGCCAATATTGTGAACAAAAAATAAATACACAAACAAAAAGAAGAGAAAAGAAAAGCCCAGAGAAGCCAAAGGCCAAAGAAAAGGGCGAATTACCCGGTAGGAAACCCACTAAGGGGGCTACGCAAAAGATAGGGTCGACCTGATAGGATACCCGAACAACAATAAAGGGTAGCCTAGGCAAAAGTTAGGGTTACAAAATAAGGTCCGCTAGGATTCTCAAAAAAAAAATTACAAAAAGAAGGAACCTAGACAAAAGTTAGGGCCAAGCACAATATCCTAGTTCGAAAACCCAAAGGGCGATCTAGGGAAATCAGCTTGCCATTAGAAAGCAATGGGAATAAAACCAAAAGGCGCAAATACAAAAAAGAAAGGAAACTGTTTGCTTAGACAAAAGCTTAAACACCTAAGCCTAACCCTAGCCAACCATGCTTACAAAAAACTTTCTAAATAAAAATTAACCCTCTAAAACACAAGCCATTGAATTTGCCTCTTTATTTCTTTTCTCTTGACCCTCACAACAATATTCTAATAATTAATTTGGGAATATGGAGGCGTATAGTCAACCAGAGGATTGAAATCCCTAAAGTGAAGAAAAAGGGGCACTACATGACAAAGAGTGCGCTACAAAAGAGAAAAAAAGAAAAAAGGAAAAGAGAAAGAAAAGAGGAAAAACAAAATGACTCTTCGGTCACAAGAAGTCTGGCATGGTAGAGCACGTACGAAAGCACAGATTAGAGGGCACTCGGCGCTACAAGACACGTCGGTTAAATCCTTCTGAAAATTTAATCAAAGTAGGCATTATAGGACATCAAACATAAAAACATTGCATGCATAAAATGTTTTTGAACCAGGTCCTATTTTTTCTCCAAAAAAAAAAAAAAACCCTGAAATTCGAGACCGCCATCTCGGTCCCCCGGCAGGACGAGAACGTCGTCTCGACCAACGAGACCGTCGTCTCGACTTAGACAAAAACGAGACCGTCGTCTCGATGATCCAGACCGCCGTCTCGATTTGTAAGAGACTCGAGACCGCCGTCTCGCCTTCCCAGACGGCGGTCTCGAATTGGAAAATTTTCCTATAAATAGGAGGCGCGCTTGGGGGGTTCCTCACAACTCTCCTTGCCTCCAGAACCTCCATTCCTCAGATCTCACACTCCCAAACACTTCCTGGTCAAAATGTTCAGCAGAAGCGCCTCATGAAAGAGAAGAGGAACTGCCGGTGCCAGCAGTTCTTTGGCACCGCCACCCCAAGACCCCTCTCAGCTGTCACCACAGCACCAAGCCTGCCTCGAGAACATCCGAACTTATCCTTGGCACCCGATGCTAAGGCTCGACTTCAGCATCCTGGCTGAATTTGGGTGGGAGGACGATGTCTGAGCCCACATAGACAGCATCGGATGGGGCTTTCTGCTACAACCTCCACCCACACATGTGTACCCACAGGCGGTACTCGAATTCCTGGCCTCCGTTTCCTACGCTGAGGTCCCCTCCATGGTCCCGGGCCTGCAACCCACCAAGATTGTAACTTATTTTATGGGTGGGGAATACAAGACTACCACCCTCGACGAATTCAATGCGGGTATTGGATTCGTCCGGCCCGAGGACGTACTGACTCGGGGATACCGTGAGGCCATCTGCTCTCGGCCCGCCAACCTCACCGCCTCCGAAATGTGGCAAGATCTAATAGGGGCAACCGCGCTGCCTACACTAATGAGGGGCTCCGCGCTTCCCCCAGCACTCCGCATCTGCCACAAGCTGCTGGCAGGGATCATCCATGGGAGGAAAGAGAGTCAGGGTAAGATAACCCTCCCTGAACTCTTTATACTCTACTACTGCATGAGCCAGAGGCGGCGCTGCAACCCTGGCTACTTCTTCCTGAGGGCCCTCAAGGACTTCGAGAACAGATGAACAGGAGCCGTCCTCATGGCTCCTCTTATCACTCCCCTGGTAGAAAGATGGGGGTGCCCCAGCCGGGAAGAGCTGGCCTCCAACTTGTGACCCGAATCCATCAACGGGTCAGTCCTGGTCAGCATGGGGATGCTGATACGCCGTGGGACCGAGCTGGTCCTTCATCCCTCGCTGGATTTCGCACTAGACCTCCAGGGGCTCGTGGCGATGCAAGATATCCCCACACCTCCCGAGTTCCAACAGCAGCAACAACAACAACCACCACCATACACGGACGATTTCGCCGGCCTAAACCGCAACATGAACGATCTGCGCTGGTAGTTCGACCAAATGTCGGTACGACAAGAGCAATAGGCCCAGAGGGAGGAAGCCTACAACGCTCGGCAGGAGGAGATGTATCAGCACCAGCAGGTGATGCGGCAGGAATGGACAACATTCCAACAAGAATACCGCGACGAAGTCCGAGAGCAAGCAGACTTTCGGTATCACTTCTACCAGCAATTCCCCTCCGGATCGTCTCCAGATGATAGCCCTTAGGAATTGTACTTGCCAAAATAGAACGTGGTTGTAATAAAATTTCCTTATAAATAAAATTTTATTTCATGCATCTCTTTGCCACCTTTTGCAAAATCCAGCGTAACAAAAAAGCTTAAAAAAGGGAAAAAGGCATACGCTCAATAAAAAGCCAAAATCTGAAATCGCGAGAATAAAGAGATAATACCGCGAGAAAAAGGCTGGATTAAGACAAGCCACTCACCTTGATCAACAAAACTTCGACTACCAAGCAGAGTCGAACAGACAAACAAGATAACCCGACCAATCAGCAAGAGTCGGATGATCACCACCAAAAGTAAAAAACGAAGAGTCCCCAACAACCAACAAAGCTGGATGAAACACAAAATCCTCGGCACAACCTGGATGACCAATCAGAGAGGTCCAAGTACATCTACCAACACAGAAATCACAACCGGCGCATGAGCCACCCGAGCAGTAAGCCGCCACTACCACCAGTCCTACGCAGTGGACTGTACCAGCCAGATAGGGGGTTTATACCTATCAACCTGCGCACGCGTTGCGCCTGATCTGCGCTCGAGCCAGATCAGTAAGTCGCACTACCACCCTGATGGGGGGTTCATACCCATCCAGTCCCACACAACGGACTGCAACTACCACCCTGATGGGGGGTTCATACCCATCCAGTCCCACACAACGGACTGCAACTACCAGCCTGATGGGGGGTTCATACCCATCCAGTCCCACACAACGGACTGCAACTACCAGCCTGATGGGGGGTTTATACCCATCAACCGAAGGATCAGCTACCGTCAGAAGGAGTATCCGGAGGTTCCACCATGTGTCCACCAAAGGGATCAGCTACGTCAGAAGTAGTATCCTGGAGGTGCACAACACCAATTTTCCCCAGAAGATCAACCGCCACAAGATGGGACATCCGAAGGGTAGCCGGGCAAGAGGGTCAACTCCTTTACCTTCCTGTCAATCTGTCTGGCACCACAGGCCAACAACCGACAAGTCAGGTAAAGGGGGGGCAGCTGTAGACCCCAAATCTTGCCCGACCTCCAAATAAAGAGTAGAAGACCTCCTATTCGAAGATGGACGAAGCCTAAGAAGCCACTAGGAGAGACTATTAGGCCCCATACTAGGATAGGAGGGATTTTCTGCACAAAAAATAAGTTTTCTCGCCTTTTTGCGACGAGACCGTCGTCTCAAAATCGAGACCGTCATCTCGCCTCACGCAAATGGCGAGACCACCGTCTCACCAAACGAGACGGCGGTCTCGCCACTTTGGCATGGCGAGATGGCGGTCTCATTTGATGAGACGGCGGGCTCGACCTGTCAGGCGCGAAAACCTATAAATAGGGGGCTCCATTCCCTCATTTTCACACACCACACAAAGTTCTCTCCTCCTTCTCTCTAGAATTTCTCTCTCTAGAATCCCTCCGACGCATTTCCGGAGCTTCTCAATGTCTTTAGAGGTTTTTATAGCGTTCCGAGAGGTTTTCCGGCGCTGTACAAGAGTGAAGGGTTGCCAAAAAGCACCCTAATTTGCAAAAGTTAATAGAAAAGCTTGCTTCGAAGGTTTCCAATCTCTCTCTCTCTACTATTACCGCTTTATTTAAATTACGCGTTAGACATTAGGGCCATGTAGTCATAATTTAAATTCCGCACAATAAAAGGGTAAAAGCGTATTTTCCGGTTTATTTATCAATAGAATAGCTGGCGTATCATAGGGAACCCGAAAGGGGCGTCGTAAAGGAACTAACACTTCCTTTACGCGTAACTAACTCCCTTACCCAACTCTGGTTCTAACGACCAAAGTTGGTTTTTCGAAAACCAACGCCTTTTAAACTCCTTTTCCGATGTTTCCAGTGAAAACATCGGTGGCGACTCCACAGAACCCTTTCAAAACTAGCTCTTGGATTAGCCCAGTTATCAGACAATCCAAGAGCACCTTTTCGAAAACCTTGCCCCTAGGTTTAGCCCGGTTATCTGACAACCTAAAGGCGTTATAACCACCAACAAAAAACGCGAAAATCAAGAGGGTCGAAACCATCGCGTCGCTCCGACCGCCCTCTTTTTGACGGCGGCGACAGGGCCAGAAGAACCCCTTCGCTTTCTGGATGAGTCTCCTCTATGCATTTTGGTGGTAGAATGCTTGAATATAGGAGAAAGGAAGGTAGGAGTGCAGGAGAGAGTGTTTGAGACCCCCCCTAGGCACCCCTATATATAGGATTTTTGGCCAAGTTCGGGAGCGCCATCTGGGAAGTCGAGACGGTGGTCTCGATTTTGCGTTACTCGGGACCGCCGTCTGGAACCTCGAGATGGCTGTCTCGATTTTGGCTTTAGGCGAGACGGCCGTCTCGCCAAGCGAGAAGGCAGTCTCGTTTTTTGCCAGATCGAGACGGCAGTCTCAGAAATTGAGACAACGGTCTCGATTCAATGCGAATCGAGACGACGGTATGGACTGACGAGACGACGGTCTCGTTTTTTAGATGTTTTTTTTTTGAAGAAAATAGGACCTTGTTCAAAAGCATGTTATACATGCAATGTTTTCATGTTTGATGTCCTATGATGCCTATTTCATTAGCTTTTTAGAAGGATTTAACTGACGCGTCTTGTAGAGACGGGTGTCCTCTGATCTTTGTTCCTTCTGTTGTACTCGACTGTACCATTCCGGACCTCAGGTGATCGAAGAATAATTTTTTTTCTTTCTTTCTTTTTCTTTACATTTTCTTTTTCTCTCTTTTTTTGGAGATCACACTTTGCCATATTGGTGTCCCTTTTTCTTCACTTTAGGGGTTTCAATCCTCTTGCTGACTATACGCCTCCATATTCCCAAACTAATTGTTAGAATAATGTTGTGAGGGTCAACAGAAAAGAAGTAGAAGGGTAAATTCAATGGCTTGTGTTTTAAATGGTTAATTTTATTTAGAAAGGATTTTGTAAGAATGGCTGGCTAAGGTTAGGCCTAGGTGTTTAAACTTTTTGTCTAAGCAAATGTTTCCCTTTCTCTCTTTTCTTCTTTTTTTTGTTTGTATTTGCGCCTTAGCTTATTTCCATTGCTTTTTATGGCGGGTTGATTTCCCTAGATCGCCCTTTGGGTTTTCGAACAAGGATATTGTGTTTTGGTCCTATCTTTTGTCTAGGTTCCTTTTTTTTGTTTTTGATTAGGGAATCCTAGCGGACCTTATTTTGTAACCCTAATTTTTGCCTAGGCTACCCTTTATTTTTGTTCGGGTTGACCCTATTTTTTGCGTAGCCCCCTTAGTGGGTTTCCTACCGGGTATTTTGCCCTTTGTAAGAATTAATGGTTGAGTTCAAGAGGGGGGGTGAATTGAACTTTAGAAATCTTTTTCGAAAAAAAACTCTTTCTTTGTGGAAGAATGATTAATCTTTATCCAATCTTTTGTTAGGAAGATTTGGTTTTAAACAAAGCAAGAAAAGAGATAAAAGCATAAATACAACACAAGAGTTTATATTGGTTCACTCTTACCAAGAGCTACATCCAGTTCTTGACAAATCTGCCAAGTTCCAGTAATACTAAGTGAAAATACAAACCAGTAGATATACACCAATCTACCCCAAGAACTACCTTACAACACCACAAGATAGACTCTTGAAAAAACTCCCAGCAACCAAACCTAGTTACTGTAACCAGTGCAGATTCAAACCCAATCTACACAATTAGAATTCGTACAAGTATATGAAAAGAATAAACCTGGACTGCAGCTTTTACAATATAGAAGTCCAGAAGAAATTTTCCTAACTCAGAACTTTCTCTCTTGAAGATCTTTCAACAATTTTGATTAAAACACCTTATGATATGAAATGTTTATGAATGCTCAGATAAAGACACGAATATGAGAGCTCCAAGATTACTTTCAATCGTTTTCCAAATTGTATATTTGAAAGAGAAATCAAAACTGTATTTATAGAATAAAAGAGAGGGACTGATAGATTCAATCGATTTAAAATGATGTTTCAATCGATTGATTTCATTTAAAACTTATTCAATCAGTTAATTCGAGCTTTCAATGAATTGAAACAGTTAGAAGAAAAAATGGTAGCTCTCTGTTTCAACAGATTAAAATATATTTCAACAGATTGAAATTCTGTGATACCTTAAAATGAAAAATGATCTCTCTGTTTCAACAGATTAAAATTTATTTCAACAGATTGAAATTCTGAGATACTTTAAAATGAAAAATGACATATCTTTGTTTCAACATATTGAACTTGATTTCAACAGATTAAAATTCTGAGATACTTTTGAAATGAAAAATGACTAGAACATTTTAATCTATTGATTTCTCAATTGAACAGATTAATACTGCGAACCCCTTAATAAGAAAAACCATCAAAAACATTTTAACCTGTTGATCCTGCGATTCAATCAATTAAAATTTTGGATGTATATGTACATTTCCTATTTTAAGTGATTTTAACAGATTAAAATTGCTTTTTAATAGATTGAAAAACTCAGTTTGTTCTTTTAATGCTTAAAGATTGGTTTTTCATGCAGTAAAATAAGTTCTATGAAATGCAACATTTATAGGTGCTTATCACAAGATCTACTAAAACTATCAAGAGATTAAATTCTAAACCTATAACCTATCTACCTACACACCCACAAAATAAACTTTATAAACTCTATATGTCTTCATCAAATCCAACAAGTGCTTCAATCTCCCCCTATTTGATGGAGACAAATAACCAATGCACCTGCATAAACAATAACAGAACAAATATGATTTTGTGATGTGTGTGTAGTGTCAGTATAAGCGAATACTTCTCCCCCTATTTGACTTCATCAAAAAGTGTTCAATTACAAGCCATAAGTACCATGTAGGTACCCAAAATTAAGACAAACAAAAATAAACACAAGTGAAAGAAAGCATAAGAAATTTCACTCATCACCATCCCAGGGACCCTGATTGAATTGGAGGTCTCCAATTCTGTTGAAGATATCCTCCAGTTTATTATCAATGTGCTGAAATCTGACAATGGAGTCTTCATAAAGCCGATGCTGGCGAGGTTGCAGAGCATATGTCATCTCCATGTGCCTCCTTTGGTTTTTTTGCATTTCAGTCATTTGATGCAGTATATTCCGTTCGAATTGTGAAAGAGGCGTGCCACGGTCAGGTTGTGCCACATAAGGAATCATTTCCAATGGAGACTGCTGAGCCATGTCATCTTCCATAGGGTTTGTTTGTCTTGCATCAGCAGCACTTAGAGCACCAGTATTCTCGTCACCTTCCTCTTCTTCTCCTTCTTCTCCTTCTTCTCTCTCAGCTTCTTCTTTTGAAATCCAATCACCATCAATCTTAATGAATCCCATTTTATGAAGGATGGAGTTGTTAATCTCATTTGTGGGGCGAACGATTTTAGCCAATTCTCCTTCCAGTTTACTCTGATTCAGTGGTGGATACAATACATCAGTACCAAGTCTCCTTCATTCAGTACTGCATGATTGCTCCCCCTGGGAGTAAGCTGCCAGACCACTATGAACGCAAGTATTCTTTCTTCAAGGTTAAGCTTTCTAGTGTTGAAGGAACTCACAGAGTCACGCTTATTTCTCAAACAAGAACGAAAGTATTGGACTTTGTTGAATTCTTCTACATTAGAGGTATATCCTTTAGTGACTTTTACTCCTTCATCCTTGAGTCCAGCAACATTTTTCCAGACAGTGGGTGTAATCTCAATTTCCACTCCTTTAACTTGAGTTTTGAGTGTAGAACCTTCAAATGACAGATTAGTAAAGAAAACTTTGATAAGGTCAGGATAAATTCTACCATTGAGCTCAAGGAACTTCTGAAGTTTCTGGTGTTGCAACAACTTTCGAACCCCTTTGAACCCTTCAGCGTCCAACCACGAGAATTTCAGAACCTTGGGAATATTAATCTGTTTTCTGCTCATTTCGTGAATGAATAATCCCATCTTTTCTTGGTTCCCATTGAACCAGGTTTCAATGCGCCCTCCTCCTGATGTTTCTTGGACAGCAGCTGAGGATTCTCCTCTGCTGAACTTCCTCCTTCCAGATTTGGTGCGCTTGAACATGTTGTTTGAGAGATGAACCAAATACAGAGAAGAGAGAATATTTTTCAAGGAAAGAGTACAAGATTTTCGAATAAACTATTACATACTAAAAGGAATAAGAGAAATCGTACCCTTCATCTCCTTTGAATAGTCAATTTTGTCTTTTAGTAAATTACCACAGTTCTGCTCTGTGTGTCAGAGATGGAAAAGACAGAGAGAGAGAGAGAGAGAATGGTAACTATAACACTCGATTACCTGCATTTCTTCACATCTAATTTCCAATCACAGTCTTTCAGCTTTTATTGGATAACCATTACATTTAAGAGAGTAGCTGAAGTTGTTTGCAGTTGCAAAGGCACTTAACTCAATCTGCAGTAAATAATCAGAGGCAACGCATACACTACTAGCCCTAGAAAAAATTAACCAATTGATTTTCCATAAAATCAATTGATTTTCAATTAATGATATAGATGCAGATTATCAAAAGTAAAATAAATCGATTGAATCGAAGATTTAATCGATTGATGGGAACAAGAAAAACATGCAGAGCTACAGAGTTATTGAAATAAATCGATTAAAAACTTATTTAATCGATTAATCTGACAATAAATCATGAACAGAGATTGAGAATCAGGAAAGCAACAAATTATTTCGCAATTTCAATCGATTAAAACACATAGTTTGACAAGTATTTCGAAATTTTCAGACAACTTAATCGATTGAATCATATTATCAACCTGTTAAAAAACACAGAACCATAAGAAAGGAACAAGTATACAATACTAGATAGATCCAAAATTCCTAATTCAGTTCTAAGCATATTTAGTCTATCTCTAGGTAGTGGTTTGGTGAACAAGTCAGCTAATTGTTTCTCAATGAATAAAATTTCACAATCACCCCTAGATACATGTTCTCTAATAAAGTGATGTCTAATTTCAATATGCTTAGTTCTAGAGTGTTGAATAGGATTCTTAGTTAGATTAATTGCACTAGTATTATCACAAACCAGAGGTACCGTGTTGAGAAACACCCCATAATCTTTCAATTGTTGTTTGAGGTAGATACTCTGAGCATAAAAGCTCCCAGCTGCAATGTATTCAGCTTCTGCAGTTGAAAGGGCTACACATGCTTGTTTTTTTTCTGTTCCATGATATGAGACTGCTTCCCAGTAAATGACATGTACCAGAGGTACTTTTCCTATCCAATTTACATCCTACAAAGTCAGAATTAGAAAATCCAACAAGTTTAAGAGAGGCACCTTCAGGATACCATAGTCCAACATTAATGGTTCCTTTAATATACTTGAGAATCCTTTTTGCAGCAGTGAGGTGAGATTCCTTTGGATTTGCCTGAAATCTAGCACAAAGGCAAACACTGAACATAATGTCAGGCCTACTAGCAGTCAGATATAGAAGAGATCCAATCAAACCTCTATATTTAGTTTGATCAACAGATTTCCCTTTTTCATCTTGTTAGATATTGTTTAGATATTATTTAATATTGTTAAGATATTGTTAGATATTAACCATAATATCAAACAATATCTTCTGTTTATTCTGTTACTTTCAGTTACTCTTTTAGTTGTATCTCTCTACTATAAATAGACTACCCTATGTGTGATTTATACACAAGGGAGATTAATCCCAAACTCTATTTCTTCTATATTCAGCATGGTATCTAGAGCTTAAGGTTATTTTGAATTTTTTTTTCGCCTTTGACCACTATTGAAGTCGCCACCACTGCCGCTATCGTTGTCAGTTATTTGGTAGTGTGAAAGTGCATGTCTAGGAAAGTTCTGACAAGGATATTTAAGCGTGTCCATTAGTGACCCACCTCTCTTTCCTGGGAACTTACCTGGTGTACTGGTTCACGCCACTGTCACTATCGCTTCCGCCCTTTATGAGTTCTTCCGCTCCTTTTAGTACTTCCAATTCTGTCAGTACTGCGTCTGATCCTTCCATCTACACTGACTATGTTAATGTGCACTTATCCATTGACAAGTTAACTGGCCCTAATTATGCCACATGGTCATCAGACGTCAGATTATGGCTTAAGAGTCAGAAGTATCTTGATCATCTTGCCCCGAAAGCACCTACTCTCACTCCTGGTGAGGAAGACCGTTGGGACACCATTGATGCTCAATTATGCGTGGTTCTCAAGGGTACTCTTGATCCTTCGTTAAAACAAATTTTTCGTTCCTACGAAACATGTGCCAAAATCTGGGAACATGCCAAGTTATTATACACCAATGATACTCAACGTCTCTATGATGTCTGTTCTAAATTTGTAGATGTTATTGCCTCTAAACATCAAGATTCTATGACTGATTATATGGGCAAAATTCATGCTCTTTTTCATGAGTTCAATGAGTTATTGCCTCCTTCCCCCGACCCTGCCACCGAGATAGGACAACGATCAAAGTTCTTCATGCTAGGGGCATTACACGGACTTGCTGATCAATATTCACATATTCGTGATCAGATTTTGGGTTCTCCGGTTGTCCCCACCTTGACATCGACCTGCTCCACTCTTTTGCGTATACCAGCAAAACTCAACCCTGACACACCTGCTTCTGTTAATGATTCTTCTGCATTGGTATCTCACCGTGATGATCGAACTCGCCCTCGCAAACAGGGAAAAGGGCGTCCTAAGTGTGAACATTGTGGCAAACTAGGTCACAAGATTGACAAGTGTTATGCATTACATGGTCGTCCTACTCGATCTACTGCAGTTGCTCAGACTAATTTTTTCCCACCTTTATCTGCTGAGGATCCTCCTTCTTCTATTTCATCAGACACACCTGTTATGTTCAACAAATTTCTCAAATGGTATAAGGATCAACAGTCTTCTAGTTCCCCTGTGTCTGTCGCACACACAGGTATATCTTTTGCTGGTCTGACCCAATCTTCTTCTGGTCCTTGGGTTTTTGATTCAGGAGCCACTGATCATATTACTGGTAACAAATCTTTGTTCTCCTCTTTATCCTCTCCTGATCCTTTACCTTTTGTTACACTAGCTGATGGCTCTAGAGTATCATCTCATGGTGTTGGAACTGTTAAACTTTTACCTTCTTTAACCATTGATAATGTTCTTTATGTCCCTGGGTCTCCTTTTAACCTATTATCCATCAGTAGTCTAACTCGTTCTCATGATGGTGTTGTTTCTTTTACCAACAATTCTGTGTGTTTACAGGACCGGAGTTCGAAACAGGTGATTGGCACAGGATGTGAGTCTCATGGTCTTTATCATCTTCGTCCCTTTACACATGTTGGTGCAGTTATAGAGTCTCCCTCTCTTCTCCATGCTCAGTTAGGTCATCCAAGTCTTGCCAAGTTACAACAACTTGTCCCTGCCTTATCTAAATTGTCTAGTTTGGCATGTGAGTCGTGTCAATTAGGCAAGCATAGTCGTACTTCCTTTCCTCGTAGTGTCACACGTGGTGCTTCGTCCCCTTTTGTCGTGGTTCACTCTGACATTTGGGGACCTAGCCGCGTTCAGTCTACAATGGTGTAGCTGAACGTAAAATGGTGTAGCTGAACGTAAAAATAGACATCTTATTGAAACAACTCGCACTCTTTTAATTCATGGAGAAGTTCCTCAGCATTTTTGGGGTGATGCTCTTCTTACTGCATGTTATCTTGTTAATCGCATGCCATCTTCGGTTCTAGATAATAAAATACCTCATTCCATTTTATTCCCTCATGAACCACTTCATCCCTTACCTCTAAAAGTTTTCGGGTCTACATGTTTTGTTCATAATTTTAGTTCTAGTCTTGACAAGCTTTCTCCTAGATCACATAAATGTGTTTTCTTAGGGTTTACAAGATCACAAAAAGGATACAAATGTTTTTCTCCTTCTCTTAACCGTTATTTTGTGTCTGCAGATGTCACCTTTGATGAGTTCTCTTTTTATTTTAAAAGACAATCTTCACCTCTGTCTCCATCCAATATTGTCAACACTCCTAGTACATTTAATGTTCCTGTTGTTTGTGACCCTCTAACTGTGTCTTCTTCACCATTAGATTCTACTCCGCAGTCAACTTCTCCTTCACTACCTCTTCAGGTTTATAGTTTCCGAAACAATCACAACCACCACCATGTGACTCTACTCAAGTGCCAACTACTCTGTCTCCTCCGGATGTGACACCTGAGTTTGACCTTCCCATTGCCCTCCGAAAAGGTATCCGTTCTACACGTAATCCCTCTCCTCATTATATTGGTTTGAGTTATCATCGACTGTCATTACCTTTTTATACATGTCTTTCCTCTCTTTCTTCTGTGACCATTCCAAAAACTGTCCGTGAAGCTTTAGCCCATCCTGGTTGGCGTCAGGCCATGTTAGATGAACTAAGTGCTCTTCATAATAGTGGAACTTGGGAATTGGTCTCGTTACCGTCTGGGAAATCTGTTGTTGGTTGCAGGTGGGTGTTTGCTATCAAAGTTGGACCTGATGGTACTATTGATCGCCTCAAAGCACGTCTTGTGGCCAAAGGTTATACTCAAATTTTTGGGTTGGATTATGGAGATACCTTTTCCCCTGTGGCAAAGATGACTTCTGTTCGTTTATTTATCGCCATGGCCGCTCTTCAACAATGACCTCTTTATCAACTAGATGTTAAAAATGCTTTCCTCAATGGTGATTTGCAAGAAGAAATCTATATGGAGCAACCTCCTGGGTTTGTTGCTCAGGGGCAGTCTTCTGGAATGGTATGTCGTCTTTGCAAATCCCTATATGGCCTAAAACAGTCTCCTAGGGCCTGGTTTGGAAAGTTTAGCAAGGTTGTTCAACAATTTGGTATGACTCGGTGTGAAGCAGATCACTCTGTCTTTTATCGACACTCAAGTGCTGGATGTGTTTACTTGATAGTATATGTTGATGACATCGTTCTTACAGGTAGTGACAACCATGGCATCTCTCAGTTGAAACAACATCTTTGTCACCATTTTCAGACCAAAGATCTTGGCAAACTTAGATATTTCTTGGGTATTGAGGTGGCACAGTCCAATGATGGTATTGTTATATCTCAGAGGAAGTATGCCATGGATATTTTAGAGGAAACTGGGTTGATGAATTCAAAGTCTGTTGATACGCCCATGGATCCCAATACTAAACTTTTACCAAATCAGGGGGAGCTTATACTTGATCCTGAACAGTATAGAAGATTGGTTAGAAAATTGAATTATCTTACAGTTACTCGTCCTGACATTTCCTTTACAGTCAGTGTGGTAATCCAATTTCTTAATTCCCCATGTGAAGATCATTGGAATGCAGTCATTCGTATCTTAAAGTATATTAAAGGATCTCCTGGAAAAGGATTGTTATATGATTCTAATAACCATACAAGAGTTGTTTGCTACTCAGATGCTGATTGGGCAGGATCTCCTTCGGATAGAAGATCTACATCTGGATATTGTGTCTCCATTGGTGGTAACTTGGTCTCATGGAAAAGTAAGAAACAAAGTGTTGTGGCAAGATCTAGTGCAGAAGCAGAATATAGAGCTATGGCCTCAGCTGCTTGTGAACTTGTTTGGCTCAAGCAATTGCTTAGAGAGTTACAATTTGGAGATGTCGCTCAAATGTCACTTGTGTGTGACAATCAGGCTGCTCTTCATATTAGTTCTAATCCTGTCTTTCATGAGAGGACCAAACACATTGAGATTGACTGTCATTTCATTCGAGAAAAGATTATGTCTAGAGACATCAAGACTAAGTTTGTTAACTCAAGTGATCAGTTAGCAGATATTTTTACTAAATCTTTACGGGGTCCTAGAATTGATTATATTTGTAACAAGCTTGGCACATACGATTTGTATGCTCCAGCTTGAGGGGGAGTGTTAGATATTGTTTAGATATTATTTAATATTGTTAAGATATTGTTAGATATTAACCATAATATCAAACAATATCTTATGTTTATTCTGTTACTTTCAGTTACTCTTTTAGTTGTATCTCTCTACTATAAATAGACTACCCTATGTGTGATTTATACACAAGGGAGATTAATCCCAAACTCTATTTCTTCTATATTCAACACATCTAAATCTAGACAGCAGTTAGTAGACATAGGTGTGGAGGATTCTTTGCAATTATGCATTGTAGACCCCAAATCTTGCCCGGCCTCCAAATAAAGACCAGGAGACCTCCTATTTGAAGATGGACGAAGCCTAACAAGCCATTAGGAGAGACTATTAGGCCCCATACCAGGATAGGAGGGAGTTTCTGTGTCAAAAATAAGTTTTCTCGCCTTGTTGGGACGAGACCGCCGTCTCACCTCATGCAAGTGGCGAGACCGCCGTCTCACTTGACGAGACGGCGGTCTCACCACCTGCATAGGATGAGACGGCGGTCTCATTTCCCCAGACGGCGGTCTCGCCGCGTTTGCCAGGTCGAGACGGCGGTCTCGTTGGACGAGACGGCGGTCTCGACCCTGTCAGACGAGACCGGCGGTCTCGCCACCTGACAGCGCGAAAACCTATAAATAGGTGCTCTCCCCCCCTCATTTCGACACACCACAAGCTTCTATCTCTCCCTTCTCTCTAAAACTTCTCTCTAGAATCCCTCCGACGCATTTCCGGAGTTTCTGAGTGCCTTTGAGAGCGTTTTTTTGGCGTCTAGAAGAGTTTCAGACGTCTTGTAGAGTGAAGGGCTGCCAAAAAGCACCCTCTTTTTAAAGAGAAATAACAAAGAAAGCTTGCTTCGGAGGTTCAAATTCTCCCTCTCTACTTTTTACTACTTTAATTTAAATTATGCAATAGATTAGGGCCATGTAGTCATCATTTTAAATTCCGCACAATAAAAAGGGCAAAAGAGTATTTTCCGGTTTATTAACATAAAAAGCTGGGCTATCATAGGGAACCCAAAAGGGATGTAGTAAAGGAACTAATACTTCCTTTACCACGTAACTAACTCCCTTACCCAACTCTGGTTCTAATGACCAAAGTTGGTTTTTGAAAACCAACGCCTTTTAAACCTTTTCCGATGTTTCCGGTAAAAACATCGGTGGCGACTCCATAGAACCCAAAATAAATAAAGTCCTTGGGTTAGCCCGGTTATCGGACAACCCAAGGACACCTTTCGAAAACCTCACCCCTAGGTTAGCCCGGTTATCGGACAACCTAAAGGCGTTGTAACCACACATAAAAAAAAACGCAAAAAACAAAAGGGTCGAAAAAACCATCGCGTCGCTCCGACCGACCTTCTCTCTTTTGAGACGGCGGCGACAAATGGCGACTCCACTGGGGAAGCCTCGAGAGTTGATCCCATTTAGTGATAGGCCAGCTAAAATAATAAACAAACGAAGAAAATAACACTTTTGCCCTTAACTTGTATTTATAACATGTTTTAATGTTTGGCTTTAATAAATTGTTGTTTGTTTATACTTGTGCAAATTGCTTGAAATATAAATTGCACACAACCCTTGCACACAACAGTTCCCTCTATACCCGGGGGCAAGTGAGATAACCATAGGGAGTGGGTGGCAGGTACGGTTCGCTGTAGTGAGGGCCTTGAGCCCACCAGTGTGATCGGAAACCACCACTCAAGGTGATAACCTTCCTCTTTTGGCAACAAGACTGACTATGGCCTTAGTGCTAAGCATGGTCGGACGGCTGGAGAGTGGGGACCCTATAATGGGGGCACCTTGGGGGCCTTAGCCTGGTGAGAACAGTTAGAACCAACCCTTGCCAATGCACTTTTCTGCAGGAAAACCCTACCTCGAAAAAAACGAATTCTCGCTTGTTCGCGGATGATCAAATTGTGTGTGCATATGTTTGTTGCATTTGTCTGTTGCATAGCATAAACAAATAAAACAAAAACCAAAAATATTTTTCACAAATAAACACCCTTATCTCGGACAGTCTGCCTTTCAGCTAGCCTGATTTCAGGTTCTTTGTAAGCTAAGTAGCCACGCAGTTCCGACAGAAGAGATAAGGGATGCTAAATATTCTTTCGCATAAAGCCATATTTTATCTCAGATAGTCTGCCTTTTAGCTAGCCTGGTTTCAGGTTCTTTGCAAGCTATGTAGCCACGCAGTTCCGACAGAAGAGATAAAAGGCTATAAAATAAACATCAAAATCAAAATACCAACATACTAGAGAATAAATAAACTTTTGACAAAGTCAAAACATTCATATTACATCATACCATGAGTGAAGAAAAACCAAGAGAGAAAATAAAAGGCGAGAGCGCATGTAGCATCATTCAAACAGAATCTCTCATGCATAAACATATCCATGTTAGTTTAAGCACTCAACATGCATTAATAAAATTCTTCCGGGCATTCTAGAAAGTGGTTGGTCCTCTCCCCACTTGCACTCGAGCGCAAAAGGCAAGAGCAATGGAAAACTTGGAGGAACAGAACCGAAAGCTCACTGCAGAGGTCAATACCCTCCGCGAGCAGGTGGCCCAATTAATGGAGGTCGTACGCCAGGGTCAGAATAAGGGCGAAGGCCAAGCTGAACACGTCCCTCCCCATGAGGCAGACGAAGAAGAATACTTCTATGATGAGAAGGATGCCAAGACTGCATGCATCCTTACTCCAGAGGTATCCAAACAACAACTCTCTGCCCTGGAGGAGAGGCTTAAGGCAGTCGAGGGGCACAACTTCGACGTCAAGGAGGTGGCTGACATGTGCCTCGTAAAGAACATCCACTTCCCTCCCAAGTTCAAAATCCCGGACTTCCCCAAGTACGCCGGGATGACCTGCCCTAAGAACCATCTTACGATGTATTGTCGTAAGATGGTCGCCCACGCCGATAACGAGAAACTCCTCATCCACTGCTTCCAGGAGAGTTTGGCAGACACAGCTCTCAATTGGTACATGCAGTTAGAGAGAGGGCAGGTCCAAAACTAGAAACAGTTGGCTGACGCTTTTCTCCGTTGTTACCGATACAACATCGATCTGACCCCCGACAGGTCAGATCTCAGGACTCTGTGCAAGAGGAACGACGAGCCATTCAAAGCGTACGCCCAAAGGTGGAGGGAAATGGCAGCCCAAATAAAGCCTCCTTTGACGGACAAGGAGACAGTGGCTATGTTCATCGACTCACTGACCGGACGTACTACGATAAGGCGATAGCCAGTACCTCCAATCTTTTTTCGGACATAGTCACTGTGGGGGAAAGAGTAGAACAGGGGCTGAGGAACGGGAAGATAGCACAACCTTCCCAAGCTGGCGTCTCATTCAGGAAGCTTGCTGGCAAGAAGAAAGACGAATCTGTGCATACAATCAATTTTGCCACTCCTTCTTGTCGCCGCCGTCAAAGAGGAGGCGGTCGGAGCGACGCGATGGTTTTTTCGACCCTCTTTATTTTCGCGTTTTTTATTGGTGGTTATAATGCCTTTAGGTTGTCCGATAACCGAGCTAACCTAGGGGCGAGGTTTTCGAAAGTATCCCTGGGTTGTCCGATAACCGGGCTAACCCAGGGACTTATTTAATTTGGGTTCTATGGAGTCGCCACCGATATTTTTACCATAAACATCGGAAAAGGGGTTTTAAAAAGGCGTTGGTTTTCGAAAACCAACTTTGGTCATTAGAACCAGAGTTGGGTAAGGGAGTTAGTTACGTGTAAAGGAAGTGTTAGTTCCTTTACGACGCCCCTTTCGGGTTCCCTATGATAGGCTGACTACCTTAAATAAATAATTAAACTGGAAAAATGTGCTTTTAACCTTTTATTATGCGGAATTGAAGTTTATGACTACATGGCCCTAGCTTCTATTGCGTAATTTAAATGGCAGTAATAAGAATAGAGAGGGAGAATATGCACCTCCAAAGCAAGCTTTTATATTTTAAAAGAGAGGGTGCGTTTTGGCAACCCTTCACTCTACAACTCTCAGAAACTCCGGAAATGCCTCGGAGGGATTCTAAAGGAGATTTAGAACGCTCAGTTTATGCCTAGAGACACTCAGAAACTCCGAAAATGACTCGGAGGGATTCTTAGAGAGAGAAAGTCTAGAGAGAAGGGAGAGCTATGTTGATTCTGTGTGGAAATGAGGGAAATGACGCCCCTATTTATAGTTTTTCGCGCTTGACAGGTCGAGACCGCCGTCTCCTCTGACAGGGTCGAGACCGCCATCTGGAAAATCCAAACCGCCGTCTCATTCATGACAGAGGGTCGAGACCGCCGTCTGGATAATCCAGACCGCTGTCTCGACTGGGCAGGAATCGAGACCGCCATCTGGGAAACCCAGACCACCGTCTTGACTTTTGCAGGAATCGAGACCGCCGTCTGGGAAACCTAGACCGCCGTCTCGACTTTTGCAGGTGACGAGACCGCCGTCTGGACAATCGAGACGGCGGTCTCGTCCTGGCATTGAGACGAGACGGCGGTCTGGTCCTTCCAGACGACGGTCTCGTCCCTTCAGGGCGAGAAACTTTATTTTTCGGGCCAAAAAACCCTCCTATCTTAGTACGGGGGCCTAATAGTCTCTCCTAATGGCTTGTTAGGCTTTGGCCGTCTTCAAATAGGAAGTTTTATGACTTTATTTGGAGGCCGGGCAAGATTTGGGGTCTACAGCTGCCCCCCCTTTGCCCGATCAGTCGACTGCTGGCCTTTTGTGCTGAGGTGATCGACTGGAGGGTAAAGGAGTTGACCCTCTTGCCCGGTTTCCCTTCAGATACTCCGTCTTTGCGGCGGATGATCTTCTGGGGAGATGTTGTGTTGTGCGCCTCTGGGATGCTCCTTTGACGCGGTAGCTGACCCCTTCGACTGATGAGTACGAACCCTCATCTGGTTTGACGAGTATGAACCCTCGCCTGGTAAGGCCCCTTTTTGTAAGGCCTGATGAGTACACACCCCCATCTGGTGTTTGACGAGTATGAACCCCCGTTTGGTGTTTGACGAGTATGAACCCCCGTCTGGTAAGCACCCTTTTGTAAGGCCTGATGAGTACGCACCCCCATTTGGTGGTTAAGCCTCCGGATGCTCCATCTTGCGGTAGCTGATCCTTTGGTCGTGGTGGCGGCTTACTGATTCTGACCATGCACCGTCTTCCTGGAGAGTGATTTTTTGTGTTTGTGGTTTGGACCTTTCTGGAATGGTCATCCGGGTTGCCGGAAATCTGGTTTGTTGTTCATCCAGCTCTATTGGTTGCTGGGGATTTTTGTTTTTAACTTTTTGTGGTGGTTACTCGACTCTTTGCTGGTTGGTCGGGTTTTCTTTGTTTTGTTCGACTTTTGCTTGACAGTCGAATTTTTGTTTGGTTAAGGTAGTTGTTTTAATCCTGCCTTTTCTCGCGGTTTTATCTTTTTTTTCTCACGATTTTGGATTCTGGCTTTTATTGAGCGTGTGCCTTTTTCTTTTTTTAAGCCTCTTTTTTTTTTGTTGCGCTGGCTTTTGCAAAAGAAGGCGAAGGATGCGGGAAATAAAATTTTATTCATAGGAAATTTTATTACAGCGACTTTTATTTTAACCAGTACAGTCCCTAAGAGTCATCATCATCAGAAGGGGTGCGGTAGGGAAAATGCTTATACATGTGGTAGCGGAAGTCGATTTGTTCCTGGATTTCATCGTTGTAATCCTCCTGGAACGTCGTCCACTCCTGCCGCATCCTCTGCTGCTCTTAGCGGATCTCATCTTGGCCCTCTTGAAAGGCCTGTTGGCGAACGTCTTGGACCTGCCGCCACTGGGTCTGCTGTTCTTGCCATATCGCCATTTGGCCGATCTGCTGGCTCAGATCATTCATGTGTTGGTGCATGCCAGCAAATTCCTCTGTGTACGGTGGTGGTTGTTGCTGTTGCTGCTGGGAGCTAGGAGATGTGGGCGTATCCTGCATCGCCACTATTCCCCAGAGGTTTAGCTCAAAATCCAAGGTGGGATGCAGGGCGAACTGACTTCCCCGACGTATCAGCATCCCCATGCTGACCAGCATTGGCCCGTTGATGGGCTCGGGTCGCAGATTGCGGGCCAGCTCCTCCCGGCCTGGGCACCCCATTCTCTCTGCTAGAGGGGTGATGAGGGGAGCCACAAGGATGGCCCCTGTGGATCTACTCCCAAAGTCCTTCAGGGCCCTCAGGAGGAAGTACCCGGGATTGCAGTGTCGTCTCTGGTGCATGCAATAGAGGACAAAGAGGTCAGGGAGGGATATCTTCCCCTGACTCTCTTTTCTTGCATGGATGGTGCCTGCCAGCAGCTTGTGGCAGATGCGGAGTGGTGGGGGGAGTGCAGACCCTCTCATCAATGAGGGCAATGTGGTGGCTCCTGTGAGTTCATGACACATCTCAGCAGCGGTGAGGTTGGTGGGCCTAGAGCAAATGGCCTCACGGTACTCCCGAGTTAACGCCTCCTCGGGCCGGATGAATCCAATGGACACATTGAATTCTTCCAAAGTGGTAGTGTGGTATTGCCCACCCATAAAATAGTTGACCATTTTGGTGGGCTGCATGCCTGAGGCCATAGAGGGGATCTCAATGAGGGAGACCGAAGCCAGAAATTCGAGTACCGCTTGTGGGTACACATGAACGGGTGGAGGCTGTAGCAGAAAACCCCACCCGATGCTATCGATGTGCGCCCGGACGTCTTCTTCCCATCCGAACTCGGCCAAGATGCCAAAGTCCAGTGTTAGCAGGGAGTGCCACTGGTAATTTCTGAGGTTGTCCAGGCGGGCCTGGTGTTGTGGTTGAAGTTGAGAAGGGTCTGGGGGTGGCGGTGGTGCCGAGCTGCTAGCACCAGCGGTGCTCCTTCTCTTCCGGGAGGCACTTCTACTGAACATCTTGAGTGGGGAAAGCTTGGGAGAGCAAAATATGAGTGTTGGAGGCTTTGGAGGCTTGGAGAGTTGTGAGGAAACCCCCCAAGCGCGCCCCCTTTATATAGGATTTTTTTCAGGTCGAGACCGCCGTCTGGGAAGTCGAGACGGCGGTCTCGTTTTGCCAACAGATCGAGACGGCGGTCTCGATAACCCAGACGGCGGTCTCGACTTTGCCTAAGTCGAGACGGCGGTCTCGATTTGTAAGGGAACCGAGACGGCGGTCTCGATTTTTCGGGGTTTTTTTTTTTTTTGCATAAGAAATAGGACCTGGTTCAAAAACATTTTATGCATGCAAATGCTTTCATGTTTGATGTCCTATAATGCCTACTTTGGTTAATATTTCAGAAGGATTTAACCGACGTGTCTTGTAGCGTCGAGTGCCTCTGTGCTTTTGTACATGTTGTACCATACCGGACTTCTTGTGACCGAAGAGTAGTTTCTTTCTTTCTCTTTTCTTTTTCTTTTTGTAGAGCACTCTTTGTCATGCAGTGTCCCTTTTTCCTTGCTTTAGGGATTTCAATCCTCTTGTTGACTATACGCCTCCATATTCCCAAATTAATTATTAGAATATTGTCGTGAGGGTTAATAGAAAAGAAGCAAAGGGGGTAAAAATCAATGGTTTGTGTTTTAGAAGGTTGATTTTTATTGATAAGAGGATTTGTAAGAATGGCTGGCTAGGGTTAAGCCTGGGTGTTTAAGCTTTGTCTAAGCAAACATTTTCCTCTTTCTTCTTTTTGTATTTGTGCTCTCTGGTTTTATTTCCATTGCTTTTTAAATAACTAGCTGATTTCCCTAGATCGCCCTTTGGGTTTTCGAACTAGGATACTGTGTGTTGGCCCTATCTTTTGTCTAGGTTCTCTCTCTTGTAAAATTTTGGAGGAATCCTAGCGGACCTTTATTTGTAACCCTAACTTTTGCCTAGGTTACCCTTTATTGTTGTTCGGGTATCCTACCGGGTTGACCCTATCTTTTGTGTAGCCCCCTTAGTGGGTTTCCTACCGGGTAATTTGCCCTTTTCTTTGGCCTTTGGCTTCTCTGGGCTTTTTCTCTCTTTTTGTGGATTTATTTTTATTATTTTTTTTGTTCACAGTATTGGCGAAGCGTGACTTCCTTCATGGCTTAGGTGAAGTCTTTGTTTTTATGTGCTTCTAATCAGCTAACTCGATGATGATAGCAATGATGAAGGTTTGATTATTTGGAAGCGCTTCTTATTCTTCTTTTCTTTTTATGTTTACTTAGACAGGGTTATTTATGTGGTCCAGTCAGAAGTAGAAAGAAGAGAAGCAGATAGAAAGAATCATTCTTTATTAATTAATAAGGGAATATGTGCCCTAAAATGCCCGGGGGTCGGGCTCGCCCCGGGGGATAATCTCTAACAATCATGGGGTTTACATCCCTTAAACAAAGAAAAAGATTTCCTAATGACTAGAGTGGCTCTTGACGCTTGCACCCCTCCACTTCGGAAAATCTGCTTGAGTGTGCGGAGGGGGGACTTCCCTTTTGCTTTTTCCGCTCGGCCCTTGAAAGGGTTATATCCTAGGCCATACTTGTGAGGATTGTCTTTGAATTCTGGGGGTTCCCTCATTCCTTGGGAATATGCCCCCAGTCCTTGGCCAGGATGGTAGTCGTGCTTCAACATCATGCGGGCTACCTTTGTGTTTCTGGGAAGTCGCTCTATGCTGGCAATTTCGAGCGCTTGAAAGGATGTTTCAAGGGCCTCTTCAGCCGCATCCACATAAGGTTGGGTGGACCACCCTTCTGGGAATATGCACCTCCAAAGCAAGCTTTTATATTTTAAAAGAGAGGGTGCGTTTTGGAAACCCTTCACTCTACAACTCTCAGAAACTCCAGAAATGCCTCGGAGGGATTCTAAAGGAGATTTAGAACGCTCAGTTTATGCCTAGAGACACTTTGAAACTCCGAAAATGGCTCGGAGGGATTCTTAGAGAGAGAAAGTCTAGAGAGAAGGGAGAGTTATGTTGATTCTGTGTGGAAATGAGGGAAATGACGCCCCTATTTATAGTTTTTCACGCCTGACAAGTCGAGACCGCCGTCTCCTCTGACAGGGTCGAGACCGCCGTCTAGAAAATCCAGATCGCCATCTCGTTCATGACAGAGGGTCGAGACCGCCGTCTGGATAATCCAGACCGCCGTCTCGACTGGGCAGGAATCGAGACCGCCGTCTGGGAAACCCAAATCGCCATCTCGACTTTTGCTGGAATCGAGACCGCCGTCTGGGAAACCCAGACTGCCGTCTCGACTTTTGCAGGTGACGAGACCGCCGTCTGGACAATCGAGACAGTGGTCTCGTCCTGGCATTGAGACGAGACGGCGATCTGGTCCTTCCAGACGGCAGTCTCGTCCCTTCAGGGCGAGAAACTTTATTTTTCGGGCCAAAAAACCCTCCTATCTTAGTACGGGGGCCTAATAGTCTCTCCTAATGGCTTGTTAGGCTTCGGCCGTCTTCAAATAGGAAGTTTTCTGACTTTATTTGGAGGTCGGGCAAGATTTGGGGTCTACACTTCTTCTACCACACAAACGCCCAGGCAGCCCCGCAAGAAAGAAAGGAAGTTCACTCCAATCTCCACTTCCTACGGACTGCTGCTACCTCAGCTGCTGGAAGCTAAGCTCCTAACCTGCGTCCCTCCCAAGAAACAGTTGGAGCCTCCTTACCCCGAATGGTATAAGCCAAACGAGAAATGCGCTTACCATTCGGGTTCACGTCGGCACTCTACAGAAAATTGCTTGACCCTTAAGTATCGGGTTCAAGAACTAATCGACGCCGGGTGGATTACTTTCGACGCCTCTGCTCCCAGCACGGATGACAAACCTCTGTCAAAGCCAGAGTAGTAGAGAGGGAGGACTGGGAGGATCAGCCCTAGGGTCTTTTCTTTTTAAGCTTTTCTCTATATCTCCTGCGGTCCCCGCCCGTGGCTGCAGGAATTTTGATTAGAAAGGCTTGTACATACATCTTCATCTTCATTAATATACGAGGCATTTTGTCATATTCATTCTTTTCCCTCTTCTATTTATTATTCTTTCAAAAATAAAATGAATAATAAAATCTATGACTAAAACAGAACCTAAAACACATCATGTCTGTGATTGATGAATCTCCGCGGACCCCGGAAACGGAAGGCGAATGGATTGAGTCCGACAGTGATCAGGAGACCATTTCTCCGGATATGCAAAGAATGCTGGAAAGCGAAATACGCATCATACAACCACATCAGGAAGAAATAGAAACTGTTAATTTGGGAAAAGAGGATGAGGAGAAAAAGGTGAACATCGGCACCCAAATGGAAAGTAGCATGAAAGAGGGATTGATACAGCTTCTGAAAGAATATATGGATGTGTCCACCAAAGGGATCGGCTACGTCAGAAGTAGTATCCTGGAGGTGCACAACACAAATTTTCCCCAGAAGATCAACCGCCACAAGACGGGACATCTGAAGCGTAGCCGGGCAAGAGGGTCAACTCCTTTACCTTCCTGTCAATCTGTCTGGCACAACAAGCCAACAGCCGACTAGTCAGGTAAAGGGGGGGCAGCTGTAGACCCCATATCTTTCCCGACCTCCAAATAAAGAGTAGAAGACCTCCTATTCGAAGATGGACGAAGCCTAAGAAGCCACTAGGAGAGACTATTAGGCCCCATACTAGGATAGGAGGGATTTTCGGCACGGAAATAAAGTTTTCTCACCTTTTTGGGACGAGACCGCCGTCTCGAAATCGAGACCGCCGTCTCACCTCACGCAAGTGGTGAGACCACCGTCTCGCCGAACGAGACGGCGGTCTCGCCACCTGCGAATGACGAGACGACGGTCTCGTTTGGCGAGACGGCAGTCTTGCCACTTTGGCATGGCGAGACGGTGGTCTCGACCCTGTCAGACGAGACAACGGTCACGACCTGTCAGGCGCAAAAAACTATAAATAGGGGGCTCCATTCCCTCATTTCCACACACCACACAGAGTTTTCTCCTCCTTCTCTCTAGAAATTCACTAGATCTTCTCTCTAGAATCCCCCCGACGCATTTCCGGAGCTTCTGAGTGTTTTTGTGAGTGTTTTTCGGCGTTTCAAAAAGTTTCTTACGCTGTAGAGCGAAGGGCTGCCACAAAGCACCCTATTTTTTTTAAAGAATTAATATAAAAGCGTGATTCGGAGGTTTATATTCTCCCTCTCTACTTTTATCGCTTTAATTTTAAATTATGCAATAGATACTAGGGCCATGTAGTCATAATTTTAAATTCTGTAGAATAAAAGGGTAAAAGCGTAATTTTGACCGGTTTAAATATTTTTAAAATAGTTGGCCTGTCATAGGGAACCCAAAAGGGGCGTCGTAAAGGAACTAACACTTCCTTTACACGTAACTAACTCCCTTACCCAACTCTGGTTCTAACGACCGAAGTTGGTTTTTCGAAAACCAACGCCTTTCAACTCCTTTTCCGATGTTTCCAGTAAAAACATCGGTGGCGACTCCACAGAACCCTTTCAAAACTAGCTTTTGGATTAGCCCAGTTATCGGAAAATCCAAAAGCGCCTTTTCGAAAACCTCGCCCCTAGGTGCAGCCCGGTTATCGGACAACCTAAAGGCATTGTAACCACCAACAAAAAAAATGCGAAAAACAAGAGGGTCGAAACCATCGCGTCACTCTGACCGCCTCTTTTTGACAGCGGCGACACCGGCTATATTGGAGATATCATCCTTTATTGGTGAAGATTCCCCATATCTCCATGGTACAAATTTATTTGATTCGTAGGGGAAAGGACGTGGCATAAATAGTCGCACGGGTGTCCTTGCCCCCTCTTCCTTATTGTTTTTGAGGACCAACGGTTGAAGCTTATTATCCTCTTGTGGCGGGTCAACCGTTGGGGAAAGCTTGATTTAAAACGGCTTTCTCTCCATTCTTCTACTTTGGAAGACGTGTCAGTTAATCCTTCCTTTTTATTATCTTATTTATTAAAAGTGAAGGAGGGGAAATCAAATATGCAAATGAATGATATGCATGCAAGTAGACAATTGTTGAATAAAGAAGAAATTCATTTATCCATAGAAGGTGTACATTCCCCTATTCCATAGTACGAAGCAACTTTTGACAGAAACGAAAAAGCCTAAAGAAACTCATAGGCGGGTCTTGATCTCTAAGTAATTCCCTTTCGGCTTCCCGGATGTGTCAAGCGAGTGCTTCGCTTTGCTTCTGGACTGCCTGGATCATATCATCACTATGCTTTTGAACCCCTTTGATCTTCGCCTCTTGATGGATAACCAAGGCTTGTAGTTCGTCGAGCTTTACAAGGGCTCGGTCCTTCTCTTACAGCACTTGGCCATACTGAGCTAGCCCGTCTCTTTCTTTGTAGCGTAGCTCAGTGAGACTTCTGTTGAGTCTCCGGTTGGCCTCTCGCTCTTGGTGTATTTCTAATCGAGTCCTTGTGAGATCTTTGTAGACCCCAAATCTTGCCCGACCTCCAAATAAAGAGTAGAAGACCTCCTATTCGAAGATGGATGAAGCCTAAAAAGCCACTAGGAGAGACTATTAGGCCCCATAATAGGATAGGAGGGATTTTTCTGTACAAAAAATAAGTTTTCTCGCCTTTATGGGACGAGACCGCCGTCTCGCCTCATGCAAATGGTGAGACCGTCGTCTTGTTTGGCGAGACAGCGGTCTCGCCACTCGCGAATGGCGAGACGGCGGTCTCGCCACTTTGGCATGGCGAGACGGCGGTCTCGTTTGGCGAGACGACGGTCTCGACCCTATCAGACGAGAACGGCGTTCTCGCCCTGTCAGGCGCGAAAACCTATAAATAGGGGCTCCTTCCCCTCATTTCCACACACCACACAACATTCTCTCCTCCTTCTCTCTAGGATTTCTCTCTCTAGAATCCCTCCGATGCATTTCCGGAGCTTCTGAGTGTCTTTAGAGTGATTTTTCGAGCGTTCCGAGAGGTTTTCCGGCGCTGTAGAGTGAAGGGCTGCCAAAACGCACCCGATTTATTGAGAATTAATACAAAAAGCGTGCTTCGGAGGTTTACATTCTCCCTCTTCACTTTTACCGCTTTATTTGAATTACGCAATAGGTAGGGCCATGTAGTCATAATATTTTAATTCCGCAAATAAAAGGGCAAAAGCGTATTTTCTTGTTTATTTATCAATAAAATAGCTGGCCTGTCATAGGGAACCCGAAAGGGGCGTCGTAAAGGAACTAACACTTCCTTTACACGTAACTAACTCCCTTACCCAACTCTGGTTCTAACGACCAAAGTTGGTTTTTCGAAAACCAACGCCTTTTAATCCCTTTTCCGATGTTTCCGGTAAAAACATCGGTGGCGACTCCACACAACCCTTCAAAATTTAGTCATTGGGTTAGCCCGGTTATCGGACAACCCAAGGACGACCTTCCGAAAACCTCGCCCCTAGGTTAGCCCAGTTATCGGACAACCTAAAGGCGTTGTAACCACCCATAAAAAACGCGAAAATCAAGAGGGTCGAAACCATCACGTCGCTCCGACCGCCTCTTTTTGACGGCGGCGACAGATGGCGACTCCACTGGGGAAGCCTCGAGAGTTGATCCCATTTAGTGATGAGCCGGCTTAAAAATAAGTAAACCAAGAAAATAATGCTTTTGCCCTTAACTTGTATTATAACATGTTTTACGGTTTGACTTTAATAATTATTGCTTGTTTATACTTACGCAATTGTGTGAAATACAAATTGTACACAAACCCTTGCACACTACAGTTCCCTCTATACCCGGGGGCAAGTGAGAAATCCATAGGGAGTGGGTGGCAGGTACGGTTCGCTGTAGTGAGGGCCTTGAGCCCACCAGTGTGATCGGAAACCACCACTCAAGGTGATAACCTTCCTCTTTTGGCAACAAGACTGACTATGGCCTTAGTGCTAAGCATGGTCGGACGGCTGGAGAGTGGGGACCCTATAATGGGGACACCTTGGGGGCCTTAGCCTGGTGAGAACAGTTAGAACCAACCCTCGCCAATGCACTTTTCTGCAGGAAAACCCTACCTCGTGATAAAAACGAATTCTCGCATGTTCGAGGATGACCAAATTGTGTGCGCATATGTTTGTTGCATTTGTCTGTTGCATGGCATAAACAAACAACAAAACAAAAATCACAAAAATATTTTCGCAAATAAATACCCTTATCTCGGACAGTCTGCCTTTTAGCTAGACTGGTTTCAGGTTCTTTGTAAGCTAAGTAGCCACGCAGTTCCGACAGAAGAGATAAGGGACGCTAAAAATTCTTTCACATAAAGCCATATTTTATCTCGGATAGTCTGCCTTTTAGCTAGCCTGGTTTCAGGTTCTTTATAAGCTAAGTAGCCACACAGTTCTGACAGAAGAGATAAAAGGCTATAAAATAAAAAATAAAAACCAAAATAAAAATACAAACCGAAACCAAAAAATAAATAAATCAACTTATGACAAAGTCAAAACATTCATATTACATCATACCATGAGTAAAGAAAAACCAAGAGAGAAAATAAAAGGCGAGAGCGCATGCAGCATCATTCAAAAAGAATCTCTCATGCATAAGCATATTCATCGTAGTTCAAACACTCAACATGCATTAATAAAGTTCTTCCGGGCATTCTAGAAAGTGGTTGGTCCTCTCCCCACTCGCACTCGTGCACAAAAAGCAAAAGCAATGGAAAACTTGGAGGAGAAAAACTGAAAGCTCACCGCGGAGGTCAATACCCTCCGCGAGCAAATGACCCAACTGATGGAGGTCGTATGCCAGGGTCAGAATAAGGGCGAAGACCAAGCTGAACACGTCCCTCACCATGAGGAGGAGGAGGAATACTTCTATGACGGGAAGGATGCCAAGACTGCACGCATCCTTACCCCAGAGGTATCCAAACAACAACTCTCCGCCCTAGAGGAGAGGCTCAAGGCAGTCGAAGGGCACAACTTCGACGTCAAGGAGGTGGCGGACATGTGCCTGGTGCAAAACATCCACTTCCCTCCTAAATTCAAGACCCCGGACTTTCCCAAGTACGCCGGGATGACCTGCCCAAAGAACCATCTTACGATGTATTGTCGTAAGATGGCCGCCCATGCTGAGAATGAAAAACTCCTGATCCACTGCTTCCAGGAGAGTCTGGCGGACACAGCTCTCAACTGGTACATACAGTTAGAAAGAGGGCAGGTCCAGAACTGGAAACAGTTGGCTGATGCTTTTCTTCGTCGTTACCGGTACAACATTGATCTGACTCCTGATAGGTCAGATCTCAGGACTCTGAGCAAAAGGAACGACGAACCTTTCAAAGCATACGCCCAAAGATGGAGGGAAATGGCTCCCCAAATAGAGCCTCCTTTGACTAACAAGGAGACAGTGGCTATGTTCATCGATTCACTGACTGGAGCGTACTACGACAAGGCAATAGCCAGTACCTCCAACCTTTTCTCAGACATAGTCACTGTGGGGGAAAGAGAAGAGCAGGGACTGAGGAGCGGGAAGATAGCACAGTCTTCCCAAGTTGGGGTCTCATTCAGGAAGCCTGTCGGCAAGAAGAAGGACGAATCTGTTCATGCAATCAACTTCGCCACCCCTTCTTCTGCCCCACAAACGGCCAGGCAACCCCGCAAGAAAGAGAGGAAGTTCACTCCAATCTCCACTTCCTATGGAATGTTGCTGCCTCAGTTGTTGGAAGCCAAGCTCCTAACCTGCGCTCCTCCCAAGAAACAGTTGGAGCCTCCCTACCCCGAATGGTACAAGCCAAACGAGAAATGCGCTTACCATTCGGGTTCACCCGGACACTCTATAGAAAATTGCTTGACCCTTAAGTATCGGGTTCAAGAATTAATCGACGCCGGGTGGATAACTTTCGACGCCTCCGCTTCCGATGTTGATGCCAAACCTCTATCAAAGTCGGAGTAGTAGAAAGGGGGAACTAGGAGGATCAGCCACAGGGTGTCCTTTTTTTAAGCTTTTCTCTATATCTCCTGCGGTCCCCGCCCGTGGCCGCGGGAATCTTGATTAAAAGGGCTTGTACATACATTTTCATTTTCATTAATACACGAGGCATTTTGTCGTATTCATTCTTTTCCCTCTTCTAATTATTATTCTTTCAAAAATAAATTGAATAATAAAATCTATGACTAAAACAGAACCTAAAACACATCATGTCTGTGATTGATGAATCTCCGTGGACCCCGGAAACTGAGAGCGAATGGGTCGAGTTCGACAGTGAGCAGGAGACCATCTCTCCGGACATGCAAAGAATGCTGGAAAAGGAAGCACGCATCATATAACCGCATTAGGAAGAAATAGAAACCGTTAATTTGGGAAAAGGGGATGAGGAGAAAAAAGTGAACATCGGCACCCAAATAGAAAGTAACGTAAGGGAAGGATTGATACAGCTTCTGAAGGAGTATATGGATGTGTTTGCTTGGTCTTATCATGACATGCCTGGGCTCGACACGAGTATAGTGGAGCATAGACTGCCATTAAAAGAGGGGTTTCGACCTGTGAAACAAAAACTCAGGAGAATCAAACCTGACTGGTCCTTAATGATAAAGGAGGAGGTACAAAGGCAACTGGACGCCAATTTCCTTGTAGTTTCCAAATACCCAGAATGGTTGGCCAACATAGTGCCCGTCATCAAAAAGACCGGGAAGGTCAGAGTTTGCGTGGATTATAGGGACCTCAATCGAGCAAGTCCAAAAGATGACTTTCCCCTACCCCATATACACACGCTAGTAGACCATACCACTACCAACACGCTTTACTCCTTCATGGATGGGTATGCGGGATACAACCAAATCAAGTTGGCCGTTGAGGATAGAGAAAAAACCTCCTTTATCACACCATGGGGCACCTTTTGATATTGCGTAATGCACTTCAGACTCAAGAATGCAGGGGCTACTTATCAAAGGGCTATGGTCACACTGTTCCATGACATGATCCACAAGGAAATAGAAGTATATGTGGATGATATGATCGCCAAATCCAGAAATGAAATGAACCACATTCAATATCTCAAAAAGATCTTTGACCAACTCCGAAAGTATCAACTCAAACTGAACCCGGCAAAATGTACTTTCAGAGTACGATCAGGAAAACTCCTAGGGTTCATTGTCAGCGAAAGAGGAATTGAGGTGGACCCCGACAAAACCAAGGCAATCTTGGAAATGCCTTCACCAAGCACAGAAAAGGAGGTCAGAGGTTTCCTAGGCCGAATTAATTACATTGCCCGTTTCATCGCACAGTTAACGGATAAATGTATCCCCATCTTCAAACTGTTGCGCAAAAACCAACCAACGGTGTGGAATGAAGAATGTCAACAAGCATTCGATAAAATCAAGACTTGTTTAACCAATCCCCCAGTATTGGTACCACATGTTGAAGGGAGGCCTCTGATCCTATATTTATCAATACTTGAAGAGTCGATGGGATGTGTGCTCGGCCAACATGACGAAATCGGGAAAAAGGAACGGGCCATTTACTATCTCAGTAAGAAATTTCTAGACTATGAAACCCGCTATACACCATTTGAAAAAACCTGTTGCGCATTGGTATGGGTCACTCAACGTCTCAGACAGTACATGGCTCGACATACTACATGGTTGGTCTCCAAAATGGACCCAATCAAGTACCTCTTCGAGAAGCCCATCTTAACTGGAAGAATAGCTAGCTGGCAGGTTCTACTCTCAGAATTCGATATCATTCATGTCACCCAGAAAGCTATTAAAGGAAGTCCCCTAGCGGATTATCTAGCCCATGGACCAACGAACGAATACCAGTCCTTACAAGATGACTTTCCCGATGAGCATATCATGCATATCGAACACGAAGAGACCAAACAAGAAGGATGGACTATGTTTTTCGATGGGGCCTCAAACATGCTTGGACACGGGATAGGAGCTATTTTGATATCCCCCGAAAAGAAACACATTCCTGTAACGGCCAGGCTTAATTTCGATTGCACCAACAACATGGCCGAATACGAAGCATGTGCGCTAGGGATCCAAGCGGCTTTAGATCATGGGGTCACTAAGCTCAAAATATTCGGTGATTCATCCCTCGTCATCTACCAACTTAAAGGTGAATGGGAAACCCGAAACTCAAAACTAATCCCATATCTAGAACACATCCAAGACTTAGTTTCAAGAATGGAAAGTGTCACCTTCCAGTACATCCCTCGGGAAGACAACCAATGTGTTGACGCCCTCGCCACTCTATCATCCATGTTTGCCCTGAATCAAGAACATGAGATGCCAATCATCCAAGTCAAGCTGCATGACAAACAAGCTTTCTACATGGCAGTAAATAGCGAGCGCGACCAAAACCCCTGGTACCATGACATCAAACAGTACCTCATGAAGGGCGAATATCCCGAAGGAATCAGTAACAATGACAAGCGAACCATTCGCAGAAGGGTCGTAGGATTCACGTTGATTGAAGGAACCCTTTACAAAAAGAGCCTCGATTCCACTCTCTTAAGGTGTGTGGACCATGAAGAAGCCCAGACCTTGATAAGAGAAATCCACAAGGAGACTTTTGGAACCCACGCACCCGGGCATGTCATGGCAAAGAAAATCCTCAGGGTAGGGTATTTTTGGTCCACGATGGAAGCTGATTGTCACCAATATGCTAAGAAGTGTCACAAGTGCCAAGTCCACGCCGATAATATTCATGTGCCGCCCGCACCTCTCAGTAACCTGGCTACACCATGGCCATTTTCTATGTGGGGCATGGATGTCATCGGACCCATTGAACCCAAAGCGTCTAACGACCATCGCTTCATCTTGGTAGCAATCGACTATTTCACCAAGTGGGTTGAGGCGGCGTCATACGCGCATGTGACTCGGAAAGTGGTGATCACCTTCATCAAGAAAAACATTATATGTCAGGACTTCAAAATCTAGCACCACAATTCCTCTCCGTACCGACCAAAGATGAACGGTGCAGTAGAGGCAGCCAATAAGAATATCAAGAAAATCATCCAGAAAATGGTAGTAACCTACAAAGATTGGCATGAAATGCTTCCCTTTGCCTTACACGGCTACCGAACGTCGGTACGAATCTCCACAGGAGCTACCCCATTTTCCCTCGTATACGGAATGGAAGTCGTACTACCAGTAGAGGTCGAAATACCCTCCCTACGAGTTGTCGTGGAAACAAAATTGACAGAAGCTGAATGGGTCCAAAACTGGTATGATCAGTTGAACCTAATCGAAGAAAAACGGCTGGACGCCATATGTCGGGGGCAAGTTTATCAAAGGAAGGTCAAGAAAGCCTACGACAAGAAGGTCAATCCTCGCACTTTCCAAGAAGGGGATCTGGTGATAAAGAAACTGCTTCCAGCCCAGAAAGACAAAATCGGGAAGTGGACAGCAAACTACGAAGGACCCTTTGTGGTCAAGCGAGCCTTCTCAGGAGGAGCCCTCATCCTCACCAACATGGACGGAGAAGAGCTCCGATATCCTGTCAATTCAAATGCGGTCAAAAAATATTACGCCTAAAGACATTGCTCATGACCCGTCAGGATGAAAACTCGTAAAGAGCGTCCTGGGCAAAAGATAGGGTCTACATTCCTCGCTAGGACACGTCCTAGGCAAAAATCGGAGGTTTAAAAAAAAAAAAAAAAAAAAAAGAGAGAGAGAGAAAAACAAAGCAATGATTACCTTAGCCGAAAACCGCAAAGGCGACTAAGGTAATACCTTCACAAAGGCAAGCAGACTTCGCATAGTCTTCACTCCGGATTCGAACATCTCAACTGAAAGGACCAGGAAAAACAGGGAAACAGAGATCACAGGCACGATTGTGACACCCTCATACAGTTTAGCCAACATTGGCCAGCCTTGCTTACAAATTCTTTTGTAAACCCCCATGTAAAAATAAACTATCTGTTTATATCAATAAAAATTGTCTTTTCTTCTCTTTACCTACTTGTGTGAATGCCTCTATATTAATGAAATATGAGCATGCATAAAACAAGCAATTCGAGAAAGCATAAAAACAAGACAACACAGCACCAACCAGGGCCGTCCCAAGCAAAAAGTACATGGGTAGCCTGCTAGATCGAAAACCCGCAAAGGGCGGTCTAGGCAAAAGATAAGGCTTTCATAAAAAGGAAAAAGAGCCCACCAAAATACCTTAGGCAAATATCAAAACCCGCTAGATCGAAAACCTGCAAAGGGTGATCTAGGCAAAAGATAGGGTTAAAACAAAAGTGCAAAAAAATAGTCATGAGAGAACGAAAGGAAGGAAGTACCGGTCACTTTCTAGATGTCCTCAACTAAAATAAATTTGCATCAATAGCATCCACACACAAGAAGTCGCACAAATAAGACTTTGTCAGGATCAAAACAAACAAATACACTTCATAACAAAAAAGACAATCATGTCAAGAAGATCATCTTCATGTTTGCATAGAGGTACCCCGGTAAGACTCTGTCAAATCATATATCCAACCAACAAAACTTTGACTACCAAATCAGAGTCGAACAAAACAAGAATCATCTGATCATCCAGCAAGAGTCGGATAATCACCACCAAAAGTCAAAAATGAAGAATCCCCAGCAAACAAGCAAGCTGGATGAGCACCTGCAAAATCCCCGGCACAACCCGGATGACCATTCAAAAAGGTCCGAGTACATCTACCGACACAGAAATCACTCCCCAAGGAGCCGGCGCATGAGCCACCCGAGCAGTAAGCCGCCACTACCACCAGTCCTACGCAGCGGACTGTACCAGCCTGATAGGGGGTTTATACTTATCAACCTGCGCACGCGTTGCGCCTGATCTGCGCTCGAGCCGGATCAGTAAGTCACACTACCACCCTGATGGGGGGTTCATACCCATCCAGTCCCACACAACCGACTGCAACTACCAGCCTGATGGGGGGTTTATACCCATCAACCGAAGGATCGGCTACCATTAGAAGGAGTATCCTGAGGTTTTACCACGTGTTAACCAAAGGGATCGGCTACGTCAGAAGTAGTATCCTGGAAGTGCACGAGCACCAAGTTTTCCCCAAAAGATCAACCGCCGCAAGACGGAACATCCGAAGGGTAACCGGGCAAGAGGGTCAACTCCTTTACCTTCCTATCAATCTGTCTGGCACAACAGGCCAACAGCCGACTAGTCAGGTAAAGGGGGGGCAGCTGTAGACCCCAAATCTTGCCCGGCCTCCAAATAAAGAGTAGAAGACCTCCTATTCGAAGATGGATGAAGCCTAAAAAGCCACTAGGAGAGACTATTAGGCCCCATAATAGGATAGGAGGGATTTTTCTGTACAAAAAATAAGTTTTCTCGCCTTTTTGGGACGAGACTGCCGTCTCAAAATCGAGACCGCCTTCTCGCCTCACGCAAATGACGAGACCGCCGTCTTGTTTGGCGGGACGGCGGTCTCGCCGTCTTGTTTGGCGAGACGGCGGTCTCGCCACTCGCGAATGGCGAGACGGCGGTCTCGCCACTTTGGCATGGCGAGACGGCGGTCTCGACCCTGTTAGATGAGAACGGCGTTCTCGCCCTATCAGGCGCGAAAACCTATAAATAGGGGCTCCCTCCCCTCATTTCCACACACCACACAACATTTTCTCCTCCTTCTCTCTAGGATTTCTCTCTCTAGAATCCCTTGTTAGAAAAGTAGTTTTAAATCAAGAGGGGGGTGAATTGATTTTTGAAAGTTTTTCGCAATAAACAGATTATCTAATCCGAAAATTAAGTTTACTAATCAATTCATGAATCACAAAGCAATTAAACAATACAAGCGCAGCAACTGAAATTAAAGAGAGAAAGGTTAGGAAAGATTTCACCGGTAATTTTATACTGGTTCACCCACTACCAGGGCTACGTCCAGTCTCCAGCCAAATTCCAGCTGGGTTCCACTAGAATAGATGTTTTACGAGACTCAACAATCTTACACCTACTCTAACACCGGAACCAATTTCCAGCTTCCGACTTTAACCTTTCCACCAAGAACCAAATTCCAGTTCTTGGAGACCTCTGCAACCAAATTCCAGCAGCAGAGAAACCAGTACCCAAATTCCGGGCACCACACACAAGAACCAAATTCCAGACTCCTGTGCTCAACCTCTTACCAAGAACCAAATTCCAGTTCTTGATAACCTCCACAACCAACTTCCAGCTGCAGAGAAAACTTGTGCCCAAATTCCAGGCACAACACAATACAAAGTAATGAAAAAGAATTTACAAAGAAGAAACAAGAAAGCTCAAACCGGATTACGCTAATCCACAGTAAGTTTCTTCTTCAAGGATGCAATATGCCTCAAGAAAGATTTCAAAAATAACTTCACAAAATAGTTGTAATTCTTTCTTGGAAAAAGTGCTCTAGTTGCTTGATTGATTGCTTTGTTTCTGTAAAAACTGATATTCAATCTCTGTTTAAAAGTTTCAAGCAAAACTGTTTTTAAAGAGAATTTTCAAATCTGCTGCATTAATTAATCTGTTGAAAGTTTGTTTTAATCTGTTGAAATAGCCGTTATAATCTGTTAAAAGTCCTTTCAACCCATTAATGCGTTCTTGTTTCTTTAACAGAATGGTTTTAGTTGATACAACCATGTTTATATCAGTTAAAACATTTTACAAACATTTTCTGAGAGTGATTCAATCGATTGATTCGCATTTTAATCGATTGATTTACTTTAAAACTTTCTTATAAAACTTTTCAAGTTATTTTAACTGATACAAAGAAGTTTTAATCGATTAAAAACCTGCACAGAATTTTTCTAAGTTATTTTAACTGATACAAAGAAGTTTTAATCGATTAACTCTGTACAAAGATTTTCCAAGTTATTTTAATCGATTGAAATGCGTTTTAATCGATTGAAACTCTGTACAAAAATTTTCAAGTCATTTTAATCGATTGAAATTCGTTTTAATCGATTGAAATAAGTCTGATCGGTCATAATTCAATTCTGATCGATCATAACCAACTCTGATTGGTCATAATTTCATTCTGATCTATCATCCTGACTTCCAAAGTGGTTTTAATCGATTGAAACGTGTTTTAATCGATTAAAATAAATCTGATCGCTCATTTTTAAAGTCTGATCGATTATATTTCATTCTGACCTGTCATATTCGAATTCTAATCGGTCATAAATGGTTTTAATCGATTAAAAGAAGTTTGTATCGATTAAAATACTGTAAAAACACTTCTTTACGCATTCTAAGTGATTTTAATTATTTCTTTTAAAACTATATCAGTTAAAAACATTGTTAAGAAAGTTCTTTGTCAAAGTGCTTTTGATTGATTTGTTTAAAACTATTTTTGAGGCATTTTGCAAATTGAGTGAAGGAGCTTCATGCAGTGGAAAAAGGTAAAGTGGTTTTACCTAAGCTTTCTATTAAGACACACTAAGTATTCAGCTGCATTCTTCTGAGTGACTTGTTTGACTGTTGCAGAGTTGACCTTTGACTTTATCTTTGACTTCATCAAATCAATGAGATCTTTGCTAGTATCACTTTCGAGTCTCCCCTATTTGATGAAGACAAACACCATTTTGAAAAAACAATCTCTGCAAAATAAGTCACTTGATAATGAGGTTAGGTGAGAAATATAAGAATGTAATAAAGTTTTATTTCTCCCCCTAAAACTTATTTCTCCCCCTAAACTGTTGCTCTTAAATTTATCTTAAAGTGATGCAACTATTTCTCCCCCTTTTGACTTCATCAAAAATAGGGAATAGAAGAGAAAAGAATAAAATGTAATGTTTCGAAAAATATGCTCAAGTTTTTGAAAATACAAAGTGAATCAATATTTCACTCATGAAAAGAATCAATTAAAGTTGATTCAAACTTATCTCCATTAACACGTTTGTAATGAATACAATTAACACGTGTAAAGATAAGGGAATCATGCTTTAGTAGCATGTTACAGAGAACAACCATTAACTAAAGCCTTTAATTTTCCTTTTCCGAATAAAAATCGATTAAAAATAGAGCATAATTGGTTAAAATGATCTTGGTAAATGATTTTAATCGATTGAAAGAAAGGTTTAATCGATTAAAACATTTAAGATTTTGAAAATATGAATTTTTAATAAAAACAATCGATTGTTTCGATTTTAAATTGATTAAAACAGTAATGAAATTTGTTGTTTAAGTTTATTTAACCGATTAAAAAGTGTTTTTATTAACTAAAACAACCAGATTTTGAAAATCATGATATATCTGATGTGAATATCTCGTATCTAATCTATTGGATATGTAGTGAACTGATTGTCTAGATCAATATCAACTATTTTTCACCGATAATCTACCACTATCAGATTTAATTTTAAATTTGGCTAATTTTCTCGTTATAAGACAAGTTTTAAAAGGTTTTAATCGATCAATGCCCAGTTTTAAAAGAGATTCAGGGATCTATCATCTACTTCTATCTAAGCCAGTTCAATCTAGATTTAGATCCTAAATCATATTTAACCAAAGCTAGATCAAGAGTCCCTGGTATAACACCAGTTAATATTACAGTCCATGCAAAAAATATAAAGATAGAAATAAGCAGAAGATAAAGATGATGAGGGGAACTAGTCATCCCAATTTCCCTGATTGAACTGCAAATCTTCCATTTTGGTGATCATTCATTTTATCCCCACCAATATCAAAAGATAATAGGCTTTCCTTTTTGCTGGAACCAATTTTGCTCTATCAACTATTTGAGTCAACAACTGCTGTCTCTCCTTTTCCTGAAAAGAAATCTTTTAGCAGTTTACTGTTACTATTGACTGCATTACAGTCCATGGTTGACACCACACTTGAATTAAATGTTTCTTTAGGAACATCAGCTATTACACATCTGAGGCATAATCATGTACTGACCAAATCCCACACAGAATGCATGATATCATAAATTGCATGAATCACAGGTTAATGATGTACTGAGATAGGAATTTTCTTTCATAATAGCCAACCCATTTTGAACCCTGCAGTTGTCATCATCCAAGCAAATAACTGCATTCTTATTAATGTAGTATGATGGGTGTTATTCTCACTTTCAGTGAACCAGTCATCATTATCTTTTGAGGAATGAATCATTTTTAACTTTGTTGTTTCCAGTGGTATCATATGCACAAGTGATTAACAAAAAAACTTATTCTGGTAGAGTGGGCAATGATTAGTAATGCAAACACAGCAGAACTAGTGATGACAGTAATCCAGAGCTTTCACTATATTTTTCTTCAGCGAGAGAACAAATCAACAATTTAAAATTTATCCCTATACACACATTCTCTGTGCCACGTTATTCAATTTTTGAATTGCTGTCCCAGATTGGTTCCCTTGCAGTGTCACCTCGTGACATTGATGATTAAAGCAAATTATCAGGGTTGCACAGTTCAATGAATTTCACCAAGAGTTTTGAACCAATGCATGCTCAAGATTATTTCAGAAATATTGCTAGGTAATATCAAGAAATCTAATGTAAACATTTGTTCATTGAACTTCCTAGTAATCAACAATTTATTACCAGAATCAACTATCACTGAAAAAATCTTTGATAAACTATGTTTTCAGTCCTAACAGTTTGACCTGTTTGTAACTAGTGTCTATAAGAAAAGTTACAGTCTATTCTTTGATAATTTCTTTGATTTTCAGTGTATTACCATGCAGCATTCCATGTAAAGTATTAGGAGAAATGTAGACGTCTACAGCTTGAATCATGGCTATGTTAAAATAACTTTTACATCTATGGATAACTTTCCCACATGTAAAGTTTGCAGTAATTCAATCGGTAATAACTTTCCCACATTTATTCCACTAGTCTTAGTTTCTAATTCAAGGATTTGTTCAGCATGTGCTATTTAAAGAAAATTTAGTTGTTCCATAACAGACAACTTGAATTATACAAATATTCAAGAAACTAGATTCTCTAATGTATACTATAGTGAGTCCAAGGATTTCAAACGGATTTCAAATTTTTGAAATCTAAAGAGACAAAACTGTAATGATTCAGACTTTACCTGCGATTGTCCCTTTTACCAAAGACGAGAGGCACAAAAACACAGATTTTTGACCGATGGGTGAAAGTATTATGCAGATTTTGTTTATCAAAGAAACTGGGTTTTTGATTCGAATTGGCCTATCAAACTTTAATTAGATGTTATAAAACTTGTTTTCAGAACCTAATTAATCGATTAATCAACTAATTATCTATTAATTTCATTTTTCCTATCAGGTTTGAAAACGAGTTACAATGAATTAATCGATTGGTTTATAAAAGAATCGATTAGTTTAGTACAAAATGAAATCAATAACATGACACCGGAATTTAAATCGATTAAAACGTGAATGAATCGATTAATTTTGATACCTAAGTGTTTTTAGTTGATATACGAGATATTATAATCGATTAAAACAATTAAACCAAAATCCTGAGATCAGTTCAATCGATTATTTCGACATTTTAATCGATTAAAATGGTACGGACATATGTTACGTAAGTTATTTTAATCGATTAATATTGTTATATATCAATTAAAACAATTAGTTTAAATACTCGAACCTGATTTTGCGACTTCGATCTTCAAGGGATTCCCGGACTTGTTCCTGAAAACAAATTAAGAATTGTTCGGTACCCTTTATAATTACTCGGGTCCTGATCGGGTTATTTGAAAGGAATTAATCTTTGGAACCCATTTCATTCTACCTTTGGGTACTGCATATTTCTTAATTCTGCAGAGTATTTAACAGAGTGACCCTTTTTCATACGAGTAAAAACATTTAATAAATGGAGATGAAACTGTTTTACTATATGCAAAGTAATTTTTGAATGCTCTTGTTTTCTTTCCAATAGATGGTGTATAACCTATGCCACCACGTTCAATAACTAATTTTTGTGAATTAAGTATCCTATCAAGATTATTCTTTCCTTGTGCTAATTTAGATGAAGTTTTTACTAGGTATGATACTTGTTTCTGTAACTTAGGACAGTTTTTGCAATCTTCAACATTACATATGCAATCAGTATTATTTTCTAATTCTAACTTTTTTTCATCAATTATTTTCTTTTCAAGAATAATGATCTTGTTTTCTAGTAACCTATTCATGATTTTCAATTTTCTGTTTTCAGTTTCTAATTTCTTTGCTACTTCATGTATTTCAAAGAAAGCATCTTGTAATGAGCTATAGTTTATAGATTCAGAACTTACACTGGTATTTGGTGATTCCGAGTTGACCATCAAGCATATTTCTGGTGCTTCTTCATAGGTCTTTTCAAGGATCTTCCACATTTGTGCAGCAGTTTGGCAGTGTGCAATCCTGAAAAGATCATCTCTGTTAAGGGCGGATAAGATGATATTCTTGGCAATACAATCATCTTGGATTTTGTTAGCAATATTAATTTCCTGTTCAATAACATTCCAAGCATTTATACTAACAGATTCAATGAAGATTTTCATCCTTATTTTCCAATATAGGTAATCTGTTCCACTCAACGAGTGGAGGTCTATCAATGCACGCTCCCTCGAGAAAATGCCATGGATCGAAGTAACTTGATTAACTTTCAAGCACCTCGCTCGATGCCAATTGTTAGAAAAGTAGTTTTAAATCAAGAGGGGGGTGAATTGATTTTTGAAAGTTTTTCACAATAAACAGATTATCTAATCCGAAAATTAAGTTTACTAATCAATTCATGAATCACAAAGCAATTAAACAATACAAGCGCAAGCAATCGAAATTAAAGAGAGAAAGGTTAGGAAAGATTTCACCGGTAATTTTATACTTGGTTCACCCACTACCAGGGCTACGTCCAGTCTCCAGCCAAATTCCAGCTGGGTTCCACTAGAATAGATGTTTTACGAGACTCAACAATCTTACACCTACTCTAACACCGGAACCAATTTCCAGTTCTCGACTTTAACCTTTCCACCAAGAACCAAATTCCAGTTCTTGGAGACCTCTCGCAACCAAATTCCAGCTACGAGAGAAACCAATACCCAAATTCCAGGCACCACACACAAGAACCAAATTCCAGCTCCTGTGCTCAACCTCTTACCAAGAACCAAATTCCAGTTCTTGATAACCTCCACAACCAACTTCCAACTGCAGAGAAAACTTGTGCCCAAATTCCAGGCATAACACAATACAAAGTAATGAAAAAGAATTTACAAAGAAGAAACAAGAAAGCTCAAACCGGATTACGCTAATCCACAGTAAGTTTCTTCTTCAAGGATGCAATATGCCTCAAGAAAGATTTCAAAAATAACTTCACAAAATAGTTGTAATTCTTTCTTGGAAAAAGTGCTCTAGTTGCTTGATTGATTGCTTTGTTTCTGTAAAAACTGATATTCAATCTCTGTTTAAAAGTTTCAAGCAAAACTGTTTTTAAAGAGAATTTTCAAATCTGCTGCATTAATTAATCTGTTGAAATAGCCGTTATAATCTGTTAAAATTCCTTTCAACCCATTAATGCGTTCTTGTTTCTTTAACAGAATGGTTTTAGTTGATACAACCATGTTTATATCAGTTAAAACATTTTACAAACATTTTCTGAGAGTGATTCAATCGATTGATTCGCGTTTTAATCGATTGATTTACTTTAAAACTTTCTTATAAAACTTTTCAAGTTATTTTAATTGATACAAAAAAGTTTTAATCGATTAAAAACCTGCACAGAATTTTTCTAAGTTGTTTTAATCGGTTGAAACGCGTTTTAATCGATTGAAACTCTGTACAAAGATTTTCCAAGTTATTTTAATCGATTGAAATGCGTTTTAATCGATTGAAACTCTGTACAAAAATTTTCAAGTCATTTTAATCGATTGAAATTCGTTTTAATCGATTGAAATAAGTCTGATCGGTCATAATTCAATTCTGATCGATCATAACCAACTCTGATCGGTCATAATTTCATTCTGATCGATCATCCTGACTTCCAAAGTGGTTTTAATCGATTGAAACGTGTTTTAATCGATTAAAATAAATCTGATCGCTCATTTTTAAAGTCTGATCGATTATATTTCATTCTGACCTGTCATATTCGGATTCTAATCGGTCATAAATGGTTTTAATCGATTAAAAGAAGTTTGTATCGATTAAAATACTGTAAAAACACTTCTTTACGCATTCTAAGTGATTTTAATTGTTTCTTTTAAAACTATATCAGTTAAAAACATTGTTAAGAAAGTTCTTTGTCAAAATGCTTTTGATTGATTTGTTTAAAACTATTTTTGAGGCATTTTGCAAATTTAGTGAAGGAGCTTCATGCAGTGGAAAAAGGTAAAGTGGTTTTACCTAAGCTTTCTGTTAAGACACACTAAGTATTCAGCTCCATTCTTCTGAGTGACTTGTTTGACTGTTGCAGAGTTGACCTTTGACTTTATCTTTGACTTCATCAAATCACTGAGATCTTTGCTAGTATCACTTTCATCCCTCTGACGCATTTCCGGAGCTTCTGAGTGTCTTTAGAGTGAGTTTTCGAGCGTTACGAGAGGTTTTCCGGCGCTGTAGAGTGAAAGGCTGCCAAAACGCACCCGATTTATTGAGAATTAATAGAAAAAGCGTGCTTCGGAGGTTTACATTCTCCCTCTCCACTTTTACCGCTTTATGTGAATTACGCAATAGGTAGGGCCATGTAGTCATAATATTTTAATTTCGCAAATAAAAGGGCAAAAGCGTATTTTCCGGTTTATTTATCAATAAAATAGCTGGCCTGTCATAGGGAACCCGAAAGGGGCGTCGTAAAGGAACTAACACTTCCTTTACATGTAACTAACTCCCTTACCCAACTCTGGTTCTAACGACCAAAGTTGGTTTTTCGAAAACCAACGCCTTTTAATCCCTTTTCCGATGTTTCCGGTAAAAACATCAGTGGCGACTCCACATAACCCTTCAAAATTTAGTCCTTGGGTTAGCCCGGTTATTGGACAACCCAAGGACGACCTTTCGAAAACCTCGCCCCTAGGTTAGCCCGGTTATCGGACAACCTAAAGGCGTTGTAACCACCCATAAAAAAAGCGAAAATCAAGAGGGTCGAAACCATCGCGTCGCTCCGACCGCCTCTTTTTGATGGCGGCGACAATCTTGTAACAAGTCCTTTATCGTCTGAGCCTGTTTTGCTTATTCGGCCTCAAGGTGTGCTGATCTGGGGGTTATTTCTTGAAGTTGGCTATCCGAGCTGGTTCTAGCAGCTTTGGATGCTCGGATAGCTTGCTCATTTGAGTCAACACATTAATCCTTGAGGCGCTCTATTTCATGATCCTTTTTCTTGCATTGCCTCTGTAGACCGTCTATGGTGAGGATAGATTCTTGTTCTCTTTCTTCAAGGGCCCTCATCTGGTCTCCCATGATTTCTATCCTCTGGGTCAAGGCGTCGACTTGAGTTTGCAGCTCTTCACTATTTGCACATGTAGTGAGTAAGGTGGATGATTGAGACATCCCTCTTCTGCGTCTCCACTCTTCATAGTCATTGGAGACGGCTACCCGAGCTTTTCCTAGCTCTCTATCTCCCATAAAGACTAGTCTCTCCCATGCTCTTCTCACGTCTAGTGAGTTAGCAATTGTGCATGGGTCTCCGAAGAAACATATTCCTTCGAGCTCCCCTCGGGATATTGTAGTTTGGGTCCTCATGATTTGCCTCATAGCTACTCTAGGTGAATAGGCTATGCAACCCCTGAGTCCTATTAACGGTATGTTCAGATAATCCCCACATCTGATGAGGACTGGACCGGGTCAGAACCAAGGGTAGACCCAGGATAATTGGTTGGCGTCCCATTGTTCCAACTCGTCCTTCCACTCTGAGTTTAGGCGTCGGGGGAGAGGGATTTTGGAGAAGCTCCTCAAAGGGTTAGGGAACAACCCCATGTGACTAGAGGCATAGAAATGTGTGATTCCCCACACAAAAAGTAGTGAAGAACAACAATAGAGTGATTTTCCTTGCTTTTGGCGGCAAAATTCCACCGAGAGCAAGGTGTCGACAAGAAGTGCAGGCAAGGGACTCTTTGAGTTCATGTCCTAGGCGAAGAAGGCGTCCATGATGGCTTCATCTACTGTGTCGATGTGGAAGGGAAACAAGATTGTTCCAAATATAATCAAGGCTAGAGTTTTGTTAAAAGCGACCCATTCTGCCCTTTCAGCCAAAGAGGACAGATGGTCTTCTAACATTGAAACTTTCCAACCCTGGATGTTCCCTTTTTCTATCGGGGTAGTCTGTCAGAATGGCAATCGGATGATGGCAGCGATTTGTGCTGCAGGAGTGTATGCCCCATGGCGAATATGGACCCCAGCTGATTTGGGCCATTTTAGAATAATCTCGTACTCCTCCAAAGTGAGCACCATGTCGAACTGCGGGAATTCGAAGCAGCGTAGACTAGAGTTCCAGAAATGAACTAGAACCCTGATAAAAATTGGATCAACACATATCTTCAACAGGTCGCAGATTCGTCCATAGGATTTTTCAAAGTCGGAGCGGACCTCTAATGGCATTAATGCGCAAAGCCGTTCCAGCTTCTCAGTATGGTACCGGGGAATGTCCACTTTCTTCAATTGTCTACCAATCCCCTCCATTTTCTAAAACCGAAATCCATGTTTTATGAACATGATGCTTATTGTATGAATGTGAGTGTTTATTTTTCTAATTTACCATGTTTTATTTCTACATGATGTATGGTATTTGTGTATTTATTATTTTTCTTGAGAATAAACTACCTATATGAATGATTTATGAGTGTAATGTTTATGAACAAGGTCCCATTTATTGATTTGGGTGTTTATTTGATTTTATTTTAGAGCCTTTTATCTCTTTTGTCGGACTGTGTGGCTACTTAGCTTGCAAAGAACCTGAAACTAGGCTAGCTAAAAGGCAGACTATCCGAGATAAAAATGGCTTATACGAAAGAATAATATTTATCTTCCCTTATCTCTTATGTTGGATTGCGTGGCTACTTAGCTTACAAAGAACCTGAAACCAGGCTAGCTAAAAGGCAGACTGTTTGAGATAAGGGCATTTATTGTAAAAAAATGTTTTATGTGATTTTTCTTCTGTTGTTTGGTTATGCTATGCAATCAAATGCAACAAACAAATGCGCACATAATTCAGACATCCACGAACTGGCGAGAAGTCATTTTAATTACGAGGTATGGTTTTCCTACAGAAAAGTGCATTGGCGAAGGTAGGTTCTAACTGTTCTCACCAAGGCTAAGGCCCCTAAGGTGCCCCCATTATAGGGTCCCCACTCTCCAGCCTTCCGACCATGCTTAGCACTAAGGCCATAGTCAGTCTTTGTGCCAAAAGAGGAAGGTTATCACCTTGAGTGGTGGTTTCCGATCACACTGGTGAGCTCAAGGCCATCACTACAGCGAATCGTACCTGCCACCCACTCCCTATGAATTTCTCACTTGCCCCCGGGTATAGAGGGAACTGTTGTGTGCAAGGGTTTGTGTACAGTTTTTATTTCAAACAATTGCATAATCATAAACAAACAACAGTTATTAAAGTCAAGCATTTAAAACGTGTTATAACACAAGGCAGGGTAAAATCGTAATTCCTTAGTTTATTTATTAAGCTGGCCCATCAATAAATGGGATCAACTCTCTAGGCTTCCCCAGTGGAGTCGCCATCTGTCGCTGCCGTCAAAAAGAGGTGGTCGGAGCGACGCGATGGTTACGACTTTCCATTTTTCACGTTTTTATCACTACTAGAAAATATACTTTCAACGTCACTGTTTAACGTCGGTTACATCTTAGCCGACGTTGAACATGCTTTCAACGTCGGTTGGTAAACAACCAACGTCGAAAGTCAAATTTTGACACATTCTACATCGTTTTAGCATGCACGACGTGGAAAGTAGGCTTTCAACGTCGGTTATGCCCTCACCCGACGTTGAAAACCCTTCTGAACTCATTATGACCGATCAGAATACAAATATGACCGATCAGAATCAAATGTGATCGATCAGATTTTAATTATGAGCGATCAGAATTTTTTCAATCGATTAAAAACACGTTTCAATCGATTAAAATCTCTTAAAGGGTCAGGATGATCGATCAGAATCCAGTTATGACCGATCAGAACTATTTTAATCGATTAAATCTCGTTTCAATCGATTAAAACATATGACTGGAGATAAATCGAGTTTCAACGTTGGGTGTGGGTATAACCGACGTCGAAACCCCATTTTCCCATTTGAATAGGCTACCATTTTTGTATCTCCCCTTACTCTCCAGCATCGCGCCCACTCCCCTTACTCTCCAGCATCGCGGCCACCACCTACCACCGTCATTTGGACTCTCCGGACGCCCTCCCTCACTTCGCCACCGCGCACCGCGTGACACCCCGCCGCAAGCACCTCCACCCCACTGCAGCTTCCACCCCACCGCGACGCTAGTCGCCCACCCTCCACCCCCACCGCAGCCTCCACCCACATTGCATTGTCCGCTCACCACAGCCTCGACCCTAACGCCGCATTGCATCCTCCACCTCCACCCAGGTGCAGCGCCTGCTCCGTTTCTCCGTGGTGTGAACCTTCATCGCTGCCTTAAACCACAGTGACGATGTTGTTGCACTTATATTTGTTGGGCAAAGTCATACAATTTTACTTACTACATTTCATAGGTAGAGATTGTTAGTCATTTGCCGTTAACTATTGATTCAATTCTTAGTCATATTATAGTTTTTTTCAATGTATTGATGATGTGTACAATTATACTTGAACTGCTTGAATATGCCCGAGGGGCTTTTTATTGTCAGGTTTCACTGTGTCATTTAAAATTGTTGCCAAAAAACAAAGGAAACTCTGCCGGATTTTTGTTAGAAATTAATCATGAAGTGTGAATTCTGAAAACTACATATAACAATGTAGTTATATAAGTGATGGTAGTAACAATGAAAACTCTATAATTTCAATTTATACAAATTTGGTTTTGACCAAAAAATAGACGAAATTCTGTTGAAATTTCGTTACAAATTAATCTACTTTGGTATAGATTTCATTAGAGATAACGATTATTAGTATTAATCGTTTTATGGGTTTCTCATTTGTAGACTCCAATTCCAAAATGGATCGAAGTTGGGTAAATGCAAGTCGTATTTCACAAGAGTATGAGAATGGAGTTGAAGAATTTTTGCGATTTGCCGAACACAATGGCACCAAGGTTAATGGAAAATTGTATTGTCCATGCGTTAACCGTGTTAATGGGAGAGTACACACACTAGAGACAATACGGGAACATCTTTTATGTGATGGGATAATGAAGAATTATATCCTATGGACATGGCATGGTGAAGTGATTGATACACCAATAGTAACACAAGCTGAGGAAGAGGAGGATATGACAATGGAAGATCGAATAGAAGACATGATTCGTGATGTAGGTCAAGAGAATTTTCTCGCAAGCACATGCTCGCTGTCTATGATAAATTGAAGATAGATTCAGAGATACCTCTGTATGCCTGGATGTACAACATTCACGCGATTGTCAGCTGTATTGAGATTGGTCAATTTGAAGGCCAAATTTGGTTGGAGTGATAAAAGTTTCACTGAGTTACTAGAAGTTTTGAAAGATATGCTCCCAAGCGATAACACCTTGCCCGATCGTATGTATGAAGCCAAAAAAATACTTTGTCCAATGGGTTTACAGTATAAAAAGATACATGCTTGCCCTAATGATTGTGTATTATACAGAAAAGAGTTTGAAAGCCTACATGAGTGTCCAAGATGTGGTGTATCGCGTTACAAATTGAAAGACAAGGATGATAATAGCGAATGTATTGATAGAAAGAGACCTCCTGCAAAAGTTATATGGTATCTTCCAATTATTCCAAGATTGAAGCGATTGTTTGCCAATGGAGAAAATGCCAAGAATATGATATGGCATTCAACTGCACAAAAACGTGATGGATTGCTTCGTCATCCGGCCGATTCTCCACAGTGGAAGAAAATTGACTGCCTATTTCCAAGTTTTGGAAGTGATGCAAGAAATGTTAGACTTGGACTAGCCACAGACGGCATGAATCCTTTTGGTAACTTAACCAGTAATCACAACTCATGGCCAGTTCTTTTAGTGATTTACAACCTTCCACAATGGTTGATTTTCAAGCGCAAGTACGTGATGTTATCCATCATGATTGCAGGTCCAAGACAGCCGGGTAATGACATAGATGTTTATCTAAGTCTGTTAATAGATGACTTAAGGCTATTGTGGGAGGAAGGAGTGGATGTGTTTGATGCATATCAACAGCAGAGCTTCAAGTTACATGCAATGTTATTTTGTACTATCAATGACTTCCCAACATATGGAAACTTGAGTGGGTATAGTGTCAAGGGTCATCATGCTTGTCCTATTTGTGAGGAAGATACAAGTTTTCTACAATTGAAGAATGGAAAAAAGACTGTGTATAATAGGCACAGAAAATTTCTTCCACATAACCACCCATATCGAAGATTGAAGAAAGTTTTTAATGGTCAGCAGGAAGATAAAATTGCCAAACAACCTTTAACTGGTGAACAAGTTTATGAACGGGTTAGAAACATTAATGTTGTCTTTGGAAAGACTAAAAAACAGTCGTCTGATAAAAGGTTGTGGAAAAAGAGATCAATTTTCTTTAACCTTCCATATTGGAGTCATCTAGATGTGAGACATTGCATTGATTTTATGCATGTGGAGAAGAACATATTTGATAGTCTCATTGGCACACTATTGAACATTAAAGGAAAAACAAAGGATGGAGTCAAAGCTCGTCAAGATCTATGTGAATTGGGAATACGTCCAGAATTACATCCAAGACCTGAAGGCAAGAGAACATATTTACCACCAGCTTGTCACACATTGTCAAAGAAGGAGAAGACTAGTTTATGTCAGTGTCTTCACAGTATTAAAGTGCCACAAGGATACTCTTCAAATATTAAGAGTCTTGTGTCCATGAAAGATCTGAAGCTAGTTGGGTTAAAGTCGCATGATTGTCACGTTTTGATGCAACAACTCTTACCCGTAGCTATACGTGACATATTGCCAAAGAATCTACGACATGCAATTATGCGTCTTTGTTTCTTCTTCAATGCTATATGTGCCAAAGTAGTTGATGAAAAATCATTGGAGCAGTTGGAAAATGAAGCTGTGGTTATATTATGTCAGTTGGAGATGTATTTTCCTCCATCATTTTTTGACATTATGGTGCACTTAATAGTTCATCTTGTAAGAGAGATAAGACTGTGTGGTCCAATTTATTTGAGGTGGATGTACCCAATTGAGCGATGTATGAAGATCTTTAAAGGGTATACAAAGAATCCATATAGACCTGAAGCTTCTATTGTTGAAAGGTATATTGCAGAAGAAGCTATAGAATTTTGTTCTGAATATTTAGGAAAGGCCCTAGCAGTGGGTGTACCTACTCAACGACATGATCATAGAATAAATGGTAAGGGCACTCGTGGAGTCAAAATACAATCAAAAAATGCTAGTGAGTTGACCAGGGCACACTTGTATATTCTAAACAACACAGAATGAAGTTCTTCCTTACATATCTCGCTCATCAATCAATATTGAAGACCCTCAACCCCAAAATGAGTGAGCGGTGGTTGGTTAATGAACATAATAATACTTTTGTTATCTGGTTTAAAACAAAAATCTTTTCCGAGGACAATGCATCTGATACTTTGAAATGGCTAGCACATGGTCCTAAACAGAACGTCGTGACTTGGACTGGGTATGACATTAACAAATACTCATTCTACACAAAGTTACAAGATGAAAAAAGTACAGTCCAAAATAGTGGAGTATCTATTGAGGCGACATCCATGCACTTTTCTAGTTCAAAGGATAAGAACCCAATTATGGCGTCTATGAGTTACTTTGGAGTGATTAAGGAGATTTGGGAGGTTGACTACATTCAATTCAGAGTTCCTATATTCAAATGTAAATGGATTGATATTAATACTGGTGTTCAAACTGATGAAATGGGATTCACTTTGATAGACCTTAAGAAGATAGGACATAAGGAGGAACCATTCATAATGGCGTACCATGCAAAACAAGTTTTCTATGTAACTGATCCATGTAATGACAGATGGTCAGTGGTACTCCAAGCAAAAGGGAATGATGTTATGCATGAAGAAGATGATGAATTAGATGATATTATTAACATCCCCACTCCATCACGGATGCCTAGTAGTATTGATGATATGCAAGAAGATTTGGTTCATGCTATTCGTAAAGATCATGATGAAGGCATATGGGAAAACTTAACTATTTAAGTTATGTGTTCATAACTAATTTGTGTTTATATTGAAAATATGTGATAAATTGTGTTTATATTTCAAATATGTGATAAATTGTGTTTATATTCCAATTTATGCAAAAACTTAACTTAATTTTTTTTTTTAACAGGCAAATGGCATCTCCTCCACCATCTCCTCCAGCATCTCCTCCAGCATCTCCTCCGGCATGTCCACCCCCCCCCCCCATCTCTAAAGAGGACTCGACAAGCCACACGGTTGAAAAAGTTGACTGTTCGTCATATGGCAGGAGATAAGTTGGTTGTGAGTGTGGATCCAAAGACTGGCAAAATATCAGGGCCACATCACACTCAATTTAGGTCCTACTTGGGTACTCTTGCTAGAGAAAAGGTATGTAATTTTTTAGAGTTTTTAACTTGTTATGCATATATGGTCAGCATATGTAAATGGATTGATATCTAACGTTTTAAGTTCATAATTAGGTATCTATTTTGCATCCATCTTGGGATTATGTGGAGGAGACTTGCAAAAATTTAATTTGGCAAGATATTTTGGTGAGTTTTGTTAACTCGTTAAATTATGTTAAGTTAAGTTAGATCCTAAACTTTGTTATCCTAATTTATTTTGTTGTTTTTGCAGAATCACTTTGATATTGTTAACTCTGAACAAGTTAGGAGAAAAGTCATGTCATCTATTGCCAAAATGTGGAGGCAATTCAAGTCGACATTGACTTCAAAATGGATTTTTAATGACCAATGCCATTAGCAAAGGATTAACTCCTTGTCAGCGTTATGGCATAGATGAGGAAACTTGGAAGCAGTTTGTCAGGAGTAGGACTGGTCCACAATGGGAGGTATGTTACTATTTAAAAACTTTGGTATGTTTCCATATTGTCTTATTAATTTAGCACATTGTAATATGATATTATGTTGCAGGAGAAGCGAATAAAAGGAAAGGAGATTCAGAGGCTGAATGTGGCCCCCCACTGTCTGTCTCGTGGGGGGTATGATTTGTTGACGCAACGCATGATGAAGGAGAAGGCTAAACTCCGAGAAGCTGAGTTAGCCTCTTCTGGTGTAAGCCAGGAAGAAATTTCCCCACCATCTCCTCCAAAACGTCATGAAAAATGGAAGAGGGCTCGGCAAAAGCCCTCCGGTGAAATGACATCAGAGGAGGCCCGCTTGATTGCTGAGCGGATTGTAAGTCAAATTAGTTTCTTTCAACCTCATTAACCATGCTTTGTCATTCATCAATTTTTTTTTACAATATATAATGCTCAATTGTAGGATTCTTTAGAGGAGCAGTATACACAGGGAACATTCGTTCCCCGTGGTCGTGAAGATATATTAACTACTGCTATTGGACGCCCAGAACACCCAGGGCGTGTTCGTGCTGTTGGAGCTGGTGTGGGTATTCGAGCATATTTTGGAGCTCCATCATCAGACCATACCCACACCACATCATTGAGCCAGCAGGAGATGGCCAGATTGGAGGAGAGTCTAACAGCGAAGCTGAGACCAGCGATGGTTGAAGAGCTGACAGCGACGCTGACACCGAGCCATTACCGCACGAGTTCGAGGAGGAGATGATGCGTGTATTTGGTTCAAGTCTAGCATCCATAGGTGTCACACAGCCTACCCACCCACCTATGGATGTTCCTCCTCCATCTGCCGCATCGAGTTAGCACTAAGGGTAGTTGTGCTTGAGCCAAATACTGCGATCAAGACCTTCCTGCTACTAATCAGGAGGTTGTTGTTGTTGTTGCAGACATCGACCACTCAGGTATGTGTGGATGATATCTTAATGACAAAAATTCATGTGCATATTAAATAATTAATGTCTTATTTTTGTGTAATCGAGGTCGAGTGTGAATTTTATGTTGATGAGGATGGATCTGAACCACGATTGGTGGCGGTTGGTTCAATTGAAGAGGGGGCCTCTACAATTCATAGTGTGCCTTTAGCACCTAACTTGGCCAAAGTGGTCATTCAAGAGGTTCGAGATGCTTATGCTCTTGTACCTGTGCCCACAGACGAGGTGATGACAGTGGGACAGGCCCTCCAGACCTTCATTGCATGGCCTAGACATCTAATCAGGCCTATTTTGAAAAAGGTTTGCATATACTTTCTGTTAATTATCATATGTAGTCTGGTACTGTTTTTTATTATTTCTCAAGTCAATGTTATTTTATGTAGGATGTTCAGAAGCCACCCCAGTTGCCTAAACTGGTTCCTACTTCCCATACTAGTAAAGGTAAGGAAGTAGATGTCCCACAAAATCCAATTTTTCAACTACTATCTGTTGTCCCACAGTTGTATATTCAATCTTTTCAAGTGAAGTGGGATGTTGATAAGTTAGGGGTAGACAATAAGAACTTTCCCCTTTACATTGACCACACCGATGCTGTGGAGATAGCAGTTGGCAATCAGTGTCTAAACATAGCAGTGTTACAATTTTGGACAATGTAAGTATTTATTTTTATTTACTAATTATGTTATTTGAAGTTATCGTCATATTTAATGTACATTGAACTGGCTACTTTAGGATGATGAATGAATTGTCGGAGGAACAACGCACCCAAGATGTGTATGGATTTTTTGAGCCCCAATCCATACAAAAATCAGGAAACAAGAGAGAAGAAGTTCAAATATACATCCAAAATTGGATGATGAAGTCAAGGAAGAAAGTTTACTTGGGTGCTTACCACCATCAGTAAGTATTTAAGCGTATGAAATTATTCGCATTAAATTTTATAGTGTATTGTATTATCCTAACTTTTTGTAATGTAAGCGTAAATCATTGGCGGTTGTTGGTTATTTGCCCAAAGCGTAATGTTGTGGCTTGGTTACGCTCCATTGGGCAAGAAACTCGATGCAGATCTTAAAAACATTGTAAACGGGTACACATTCTTATAATAATTTAAACAATTATTAATTGTTTTGTTACTTAATTGTTTCATTATATCTTGTATTGCACAGTGCATTTAAGGTTTGCAATACAATTGATGGAGTACACACAAGCAAAAGCACGACTCCATATTGGATTTTTGTTAATGTAAGTCATTTTATATTTATGTATTATATCATTCATTTTATATGTCAAATTAATATATTATTTTTTGTAGTGTAATAGGCAACCAGGATCTTATGAGTGCGGATATTATGTTATGCACTTGGATGTGGCTGATTGTTGTTAGCAAGACTGAGGATACATGGAATCGGGTTTGCTTAAATTTAGTATTCAATAAAAGACCCAAGTATTGTGTCATTGGATACTCGTTAAATTATCTTTTTCTTGTAACGTGTATTTTCGGATAGGGAAGCATTGCCCATAGAGACCATTGACGATATTAGAAACACATGGGCCGATAAGTTTGTTAAAGTTAGAAGTAGGCAAGTTTAGTTATTAATTTAGTATTTAGTTTAGTAGTTAGTTTAGTAGTTAGTTTAGTTACTTTACTAGTTAGTTTACTAGTTAGTTTATTAGTTAGATTAGTAGTTAGTGTATTTGGTAGATAAGTAGTTGGATACACTATAATTTTGGATACAATTTTATTTTTGGATGCACATTCAATTGTTTATATCTTGTACATTGTCTGCCTGGGTTGTATTCAAATTTGCAGGTATGTATATATACAAACATTGGGTATCCTGTATAAACAAAGCGTCCATTTAAAAAAAAAAATAGACTTTCTACGTCGGTTCATACCATAACCGACGTAGTAAACACGTACTCGCTTGAGCGACGAGTGTACTCGCTTGAGCGACGAAAGCTTCAAACAAAGGGGACTCTCGGGTTCCATCTCGCTTGAGCGACGAGTGTACTCGCTTAAGCGACGAAAGCTTCAAACAAAGGGGACTCTCGGGTTCCATTTCGCTTGAGCGACGAGTGTACTCGCTTGAGCGACGAGTATACACTTTCAACGTCGCCTGATACAACGTCGGTTGTATAACCGATGTTGAAAGCCTTATATAACCGATGTTGAAAGGAATATCTGTAGCAGTGTATGGGTGACGTTACAACGCCTTTAGGTTGTCTGATAACCGAGCTGAACCTAGAGGTGAGTGTCGCCATCGTCCGTTCCGACGTCTAGGGACATCTCGAATGTTTATGCGAACGGTCGTGAAAAGATGGTTTAGACTCGCATTTTATTTTAAAATGTGTTCATTGCTTCTGAGGTGCTCAACAACTAAACTATCCTCTAATAAAAGCAAGGTTTTCGCAAAAAGGGTTCTTATGGAGTCGCCACCAATGTTTTGACCATAAACATTGGAAAAGGGTAAAAAGGCGTTGATTTTAAGAAAAATCAAACTTGGCTCTTATAACCAGAGTTGGGTAAGGGAGTTAGTTACGTGTGGGGAAGGTGTTAGCACCCCACAACGCCCCTTTCGGGTTCCCTATGACGGATAAATTCATTAAGTAAAGATTACGAGAAATTACGCTATTACCCTATTTTATTTATACAATATTTTAAAAATGGTTATCTACATGATTTTATTTTCTATTGCATACATAAAGCAATAAATAAAGTAATAAAGGAGAAGAGAAGTGAAAAGAACCTCCGTAGCAAGCTTTGTATTGCAAATCTTTAACTGTGATGATGCGTTTTGGCAATCCCCTGCTCTACAAAGACTCTCCTCCCCGAATACAAGATCGACTCTACTAAAATTTTAAGAAGAATCGAATGCTGGAAGAATATTCCTTAACCAATTGTTACCTCTTTAGGCAATCAGAGAGTTCATTTGAAAGAGGGAGAGAAGACAAGTGTCTGGAGTGTGTAAAAGTTGCAAATGAGCTTCCTATTTATAGTTTTCGCAGCCTGGCAGCTTGGGACGGCCGTCTGGGGCTTGGAAAACAGGGATGGGCATCTAGGGAGGCCGGGACGACCGTCTGGGATTTGGGACGGCCGTCCCAAGCATCAAAACAAGTTGAGACGGTTGTCTAGCATGTGGGACGGCCGTCTGGGCTATCTGGGACGGCCATCCCAACTTCTGGGACGATCATCTCGACTGTTTTGGCCAGATTTTGTGTTCTGGGACTCTTGGGAAGCTTTCCTTTCTTTATTAAGAAGTCGATTGATGCCGATAGATATCCACCGAAGCTTTATCTTCAAATAGGAAGCCTTCTTAGCCTTTATTGAGAGGCCGGGCAAAATTAGGGGTCTACAGCGAGGTTTTCGAAAAGGTGCTCTTGGGTTGTCTGATAACCGGGCTAACCCAAGAACTAATTTGAAGGGGTTCTTATGGAGTCGCCATCAATGTTTTTACCGGAAACATCGAAAAAGGAGGAAAAAGGCGTTGGTTTTTGAAAACCAACTTTGGTCGTTAAAACCAGAGTTAGGTAAGGGAGTTAGTTACGTGTAAGGGAAGTGTTAGTTCCCTTATGACGCCCCTTTCGGGTTCCGTATGATACGCTAGCTATTTTATAAATAAACTTTTGAAAAGACGCTTTTACCCTTTTATTTACGGAATTAAAATAACGACTACATGGCCCTGATGTCTATTATACAATTTAATCATAAAAATAAAGACAGTAAAAGAGAGGGAGAGAATGAAGAAACCTCTGAGGCAAGCTTTTGATTAATTTTCTGAAATGTAGGGTGCGTTTTTGCAGCCCTTCGCTCTTTACAACGTCGAAAACTCTATCGAAACGCTATAAAAAGCTCTCAAAAACTCTCAAAAACTTCGGAAATGCTTCGGAGGGACTCTAGGAAGAGAATTTGAAGAAAGTATAGAAGGGAAAGTGGAAGAACTGTGTGAAATGAGGGGGGAGCAGTCACTATTTATAAGGATTCGCGCCTGTCAGGTCGAGACGGCCGTCTCGTCTGACAAGGTCGAGACGGTTGTCTCGCCATTCGGGACGGCGGTCTTGACTTGCAAAAGTGGCAAGACCGCCGTCTCGCCAAACGAGACGGCGGTATCGACTTTCCCAGAGACGAGAGGGCCTTCTGGCCAATCGGGAGGGGGGTCTCGCCATAGGCAAGTGGCGAGACGACCATCTCGCTAAACGAGACGGCGGTCTCGACTTGCAGCAATGGCGAGACGACGAACCCGAAAAGTGAGATGGCGATCTCGACCCCTAAAGGCAAAAATCCTTATTTTTATACAGAAAATCCTTCCTACTCTAACATGGGGCCTAATAGTCTCTCCTAGTGGCTTCTTAGGCTTCGTCCATATTCGAATAGGAGGTCTTCTGCTCTTATTATGAGGCCAGGCAAGATTTGGGGTCTACATGGAACAACCTGACCGTGGGACTCCTCTTTCACAATTTGAAAGGTCTATGCTTTCTCAAATGACCACAATGCAGGAAAATCAAAGGAAGCATATGCAAATGACCTATCAACACTTCCAGTAGAGCAACACACAGTTCACAAACCTTGGAAATCAGATCGCTGATATCTATACCAAACTGGAAGATATGCAGCTCAATCAAGGGAATTGGGATGATTGAGTTTTGACACCAAGGTTCCCTTTCTATCATAATTTTTTTTCTTTCTTTATGTCATGTTTCTTTTACTGCTACTTTTCATTTTGGACTGTAATATTAACTGGTTTTTTAAAACCATAAACAATCCTTTAACTTTTCTCAATATGATGCAGGTTTTTATTTGAATTAAGAGAGCCCAGATAGAATCAAAAATACTTTTCTGATAGTTTTAGCTGATATAAAATCATTTTAATCGATTAATTCAATTAAATGAAACATTTACATAAGAAATTAGCACCAATATAATCGATTAATTTGCGTATTAATCGATTAAAAGCTATTTGACATGTATCTGTAACAACTAAAACTAGTTTACATCAGCTAAATCAACTAGATAAGATATTATTCTGATTTTGCTATAACTTTTGGTTGAATCTTACACAATCAAGTTGATATTATCTTAAAACATCTTCCTAATAATCGATTTTACAAAATCCGAACTGAATTAGGCATGTTAGATGCATCAAACAACACTTAGTTTTCAAAATCTGGTTGTTTTAATTGATAAAAACAAGCTTTAATCGATTAAAAGCACTTATATAAAATTTTTCATATGATTTCAATCGATTAAATGCACTTAAGTTTTTAGATTTCAACTTTCATCACTGTTTTAATCGATTAAAACATTGTTTGTATCAATTAAAATCAGTTACAAAAACATTTTAATCGATTATACCCTGTTTTTAATCGATTATTACTCTGGAAAGAAAAATTAAAGGCTTTAGTTAATGGATGTTCTTGTAACATGCTACTAAGGCATGGTTCCCTTATCTTTACCCGTGCCTATTGTATTTGTTGAATATAGAAGAAATAGAGTTTGGGATTAATCTCCCTTGTGTATAAATCACACATAGGGTAGTCTATTTATAGTAGAGAGATACAACTAAAAGAGTAACTGAAAGTAACAGAATAAACAGAAGATATTGTTTGATATTATGGTTAATATCTAACAATATCTTAACAATATTAAATAATATCTAAATAATATCTAACACTCCCCCTCAAGCTGGAGCATACAAATCGTATGTGCCAAGCTTGTTACAAATATAATCAATTCTAGGACCCCGTAAAGATTTAGTAAAAATATCTGCTAACTGATCACTTGAGTTAACAAACTCAGTCTTGATGTCTCCAGACATAATCTTTTCTCGAATGAAATGACAGTCAATCTCAATGTGTTTGGTCCTCTCATGAAAGATAGGATTAGAACTAATATGAAGAGCAGCTTGATTGTCACACACAAGTGACATTTGAGTGACATCTCCAAATTGTAACTCTCTAAGCAATTGCTTGAGCCAAACAAGTTCACAAGCAGCTGAGGCCATAGCTCTATATTCTACTTCTGCACTAGATCTTGCCACAACACTTTGTTTCTTACTTTTCCATGAGACCAAGTTACCACCAATGGAGACATAATATCCAGATGTAGATCTTCTATCCGAAGGAGATCTTGCCCAATCAGCATCTGAGTAGCAAACAACTCTTGTATGGTTATTAGAATCATATAACAATCCTTTTCCAGGAGATCCTTTAATATACTTTAAGATACGAATGACTGCATTCCAATGATCTTCACATGGGGAATTAAGAAATTGGCTTACCACACTGACTGCAAAGGAAATGTCAGGACGAGTAACTGTAAGATAATTCAATTTTCCAACCAATCTTCTATACTGTTCAGGATCACGTATAAGCTCCCCCTGATTTGGTAAAAGTTTAGTATTGGGATCCATGGGCGTATCAACAGACTTTGAATTCATCAACCTAGTTTCCTCTAAAATATCCATGGCATACTTCCTCTGAGATATAACAATACCATCATTGGACTGTGCCACCTCAATAACCAAGAAATATCTAAGTTTGCCAAGATCTTTGGTCTAAAAATGGTGACAGAGATGTTGTTTCAACTGAGAGATGCCATGGTTGTCACTACCTGTAAGAACGATGTCATCAACATACCCCCACCTGGTACACTACCCGTTCTGCAAGGCTCTGATGGGTACCTACCCCCACCTGGTACGAACCCCGTTCTGCAAGGCTCTTGTGGGTACCTACCCCCACCTGGTACGAACCCCGTTCTGTAAGGCTCTTGTGGGTACCTACCCCCACCTGGTACGAACCCCGTTCTGCAAGCCTCTGATGGGTACCTACCCCCACCTGGTACGAACCCCGTTCTGCAAGGCTCTTGTGGGTACCTACCCCCACCTGGTACGAACCCCGTTCTGCAAGGCTCTTGTGGGTACCTACCCCCACCTGGTACGAACCCCGTTCTGCAAGGCTCTTGTGGGTACCTACCCCCACCTGGTACGAACCCCGTTCTGCAAGGCTCTTGTGGGTACCTACCCCCACCTGGTACGAACCCCGTTCTGCAAGGCTCTTGTGGGTACCTACCCCCACCTAGTACAAACCCCGTTCTACAAGGTTCTGAACAAGCCCCGTTCTGCAAGGCTCTTAGGATGACTTTTTGGTAGTCAATCCTATGGTCATCTGGTTTTGGAGATGTGTTGGCGGCTTATTGTTTCTGATCATGTGCCCATTCCGTGGGGAGTAATTAATTTGACTTTTCTGTTTTAGTCATCCGGTTTTGTCGGGGATTTCATTGTTTTTGGCTTTTTCATTTAGCCATCCGGCTTTGCCGGGGATTCTATGTTTTTGGCTTTTCTTTTTAGCCATCCGGTTTTGCTGGGGATTCTTTGTTTTTGGCTTTTCTGTTTAGCCATCCGGTCTTGCCGGGGATGATTTGTTTTTGGCTTTTCTGTTTAGCCGTCCGGTCTTGCCGAGGATGCTTTGTTTTTTGGCTTTTCTTTTTTGCCATCCGGTCTTGCCGGGGATTCTTTGTTTTTGGCCTTTCTATTTAGCCCTCCGGTCTTGCCGGGGATTTTTTATTTGTTGGCTTTTCTGTTTAGCCATCTGGTCTTGCCGGGGATTCTTTGTTTTTGGCCTTTCTATTTAGCCATCCGGTCTTGCCGGGGATTTTTGATTTTTTGGCTTTTCTGTTTAGCCATCCGGTCTTGCCGGGGATTCTTTATTGGTTGCCTCTTATTTAGGCAGGAATCCATTGGGGATTTTTGGTTTCTGTTGATTGTGCCTCTTGATTAGGCAGATGCTTCAATAGTGGTGAAGGCTTTATTGTTTTTTTTCGCCTCTGAATAGGCTGATGTTTCGTTTCTTGGGGATATTGGCTCTTTGATTGCCTTTGAGTAGGCAGAGGCTTTTCCTGGGAGTGAAATCCATATCTTTTCATCATATGGGCCACCTTTGTATTACCAGGAAGTCTTTCTATGTTGGCAATTTCGAGCGCTTGAAAAGATGTTTCTAGCGCCTCTTCAGCCGCATCCACATATGGTTGAACAGACGATTTGCTAATTAGAAAGTCTTCTTCAGCTTGAACTGTGATGAGTTTATCATTTGTCACAAACTTGACCTTTTTGGTGGAGCGTTGAAGGTATTGCCTTAGCGCTATGAATCCAAGGTCTACCAAGGAGACAACTATATGTCGGTGTGATATCCATTACGTGGAAGTCTATGTTAAAAATAGTAGGGCCAATTTGAATTGGTAGACTAATTTCTCCTACTACTTCACGTCTTGATCCATCAAAGGCTCGAACAATTGTATTACTTGGGCACATGTGGGTTCCTTGCACTGTTATCTTGTCAAGCGTGCCTTTAGGCATGACGTTTAAGGATGACCCATTATCCACCAGAACTTTGGAAATGAGATATTCCTTGCATTTGACAGAAATATGCAAGGGCTTGTTCTGATTTGACCCTTCTAAAGGGAGTTCTTCATTTGTGAAGGTAAGATGATTATTGGTTGTAATGTTACCAATAATTACTTCAAATTTGTCCTGAGATATTGCATGCGGAACGAATGATTCATTCAAAACCTTTAATAGTGCGTTTCGATGCGACTCCGAACTCATTATGAGTGATAACAAGGTTATCTTTGCAGGAGTGCGATTGAGTTGATCGATGATGGAGTACTCGCTTTGTCTTATGTACTGGAGTAACTCATCTGTCTCCTCCTTGGATTCTTTTTCCTCTTTTGCCTTATCTTTTGCCTTATCTTTAGGAATATTATCTTGTAATTCCTTGGGAGAATATATTCTTCCGCTTCTTGTCATGCCCCCAATACCGGCTATGTTGGATATGTCTTGATTAACTGGTGATTCTTCTGAGTATCTCCAAGGTACAACTTTATTTGATGAATAAGGGAAAGGACGAGGTATGAATAAACGTAAAGGCATTATTTCCTCTTCCCTTTTATCGATTGGAATAACCAACGGTGCTTGTTTATTATCATCTTTGGATCTATCGACCGTTGTAGAGATTTTGATGACGAAAGGCTTCTTTTCCATTTATTCTGATTTGTGGAAAGCACATCAATTAATCCTTCCTTTTTATTATCTTTGTTATTAAAATGAGGAGGGATGTATGAATGTATGCAACTTATGAATGCAATAGACAGTTTAAGAAAAAAAATCTTTTTATTTCAACTAGAAAGTGTTTATCCTTCTATACAATGCTTTGAAGCAAGTGTTGACAAAAACGGAGAAGCTTGAAGAATCCTATAGGTAAATTAGGCTTTCTTCGTAATTCATCTTCAGCTGTTCTCACATGATTTCTGAGCGTCTTGATTTGCTCATGTACCGCCTGGCTCATATCTTCACTATATTGACGAGCCTCTTTTATCTTTTCTTCTTGATGAACGATCAAGGCATGTTGTTGGTCAGACCTCTCTATTACTTGGTCTCTTTCACGAAGTAATTGACCATACTGAGCTAATCCATCTTTTTCTTTATCATATAACTCCTCTAGGTCTTCTCTGTATCTTTCAGCGGTTTCCCACCACTTCTGTGCTTCTGACCGAGCTTTTGTTAGTTATCCTGTATTAACTTGATCATTTTTTCCTGTTCTGCAAGCGCACTCTCAAGATGTGCTATTTCGTCATTCATGTCCCGGAATAGACTATCTTGTTTAAGCCTCAAAATTTTTAGTGCTTGTTTAGTCTCTTCTTGATAGTCAGCACAATCATTCTTAAGGCGCTCTATTTCATGGTCCTTCTTTTTACATTGCCTTTTTAGACCATCTGTTGTAAGGGTTGCTTCTTGCTCTTTTTCTTCAAAGGCCCTTAGCTGAGCTTCCATGACTTCTACCCTTTTATTTAAGGCATTGACCTGCAATTGTAGCTCTTCATTGACTAATGTTGTAGTGAATGTAGTGGATGGTTGGGGTATCCTTCTACTCTTCCTCCATTCTTCATATTCGTGGGACGTAGACACCTGAACCTTTCCAAGTTCTTTATCTCTTATATAGACTGGTCTTTCCCATGCTTTCCGGATAGCGGATACTTCTTCAAAGCTATGGGAATAATGGCATAGACTCAGCCCTCTGAGCTCTTCTTGAGTTGGCACAGTCTGGGTTCTCATGAGTTGTCTCATAGCTATCTTAGGAGAGTAAGCTATACAACCCCTGAGGCCTAGTAGTGGTATGCTCAGGTAATCTTCGCATCGTATAAGAATATAACCGGGTCGGAACCAAGGGCAAACCCATGATACATGCTCTATGTTCCAATTTTCTAACTCGGTTTTCCATTCTAAAGCTTGACGGTGCTAAAGAGGGATTTTTGCAAAAATTCTTAAAGGATCAGGGAATATGCCCATGTAGCTTGAAGCGTAGAAGTGAGTGACGCCCCATACATATAGTAATGAAGTGCAACATCTAAGTGTTTTACCCTGTTTCTGTCGGCAAAAATCTACTGAAAGCAGGGTATCAACAAGAATTGCAGGTATAGGACTCTTAGAGTATACATCCCAGGCAAAGAATGCATCTATTGCAGCATGATCCACAACGTTCACATGAAATGGGAATAATATGATTCCGAACATTGCCAATGCTAGAGTTTTGTTGAAGGTAGACCAATCTTTCTTTTCAGCCAAAGAGATTAAGTGGTCTTCTATTATGGACATTTTCCAACCTCGGATGTTCCCTTTTCCCTCTAGGATGGATTGATGAGGAGGCAGTCGTATGATAGTAGCAACCTTACTCACGGCAACATACACTCCTGAGCAGACATAGACCCCGACTGACTGAGGCCATCTAACCATGAGTTCATATTCTTCTAAGGTTGGTACTAAATCGAACTGCGAAAACTCAAAGCAGTGTAGATTGGGATTCCAGAAGTGGACCAATGCTCTAACAAAGATAGGATCGATGCTGACTTTCAGGAGGTCAAGAATCCTTCCATAAGATTTCTCAAAGTTAGCACTGACCTCTGGCGGCATATATGTACTCAACTGCCTTAACTTCTCTACACGGCATAGAAGGATTTCCACTTTCTTTAACTGTCTATTACTGGATCCCTCCATTATCTAAAAAGAATGAAAATGCATGATATGAGGATGAGTCCTTGTAAATGTATGCATGTAAGTGTTTGTTTTTCTAAGTATTATCATGTTTTATTCCTAATATGATACATGATAGTACTTGGTTTTTCTTAAAAAGGAAAACTATCTATATGAATGTTTATGGATTTTGATGAAGAGAGTCCTATTTTCTTCTCTTATAATTTTTATGAGCATACGTTGTATGAATCATAAGACTTTTTCAAGAATCTTTTTACTGTAAAAGGCATTTTTATGGCTTTAATTTGTTTTTATATTTTTTTATGACCCTTTATCTCTTCTGTCGGTCAACATGACTACTTCGCTTACAAAGAACCTAAAACCAGGCTAGCTTAACTGAAGACTGTCCGAGATAAAGTTGGCTTATCTTATCACTTTTATGATTTTTAGGGTTTTTCATTATTTTTGTTTGTTGTATGATTACCCTATGCTAATGCATTAATACAAATGCAGCAAACGAATGCACACATAATTCATACATCCACGAGCAAAGCCACGCTTATTTATCACGAGGTAGGGTTCTCCTGCAGAAACGTGCTTGGTTTGGGTGGTTCTAAATTGTTCTTACCAAGGCCAAAGGTCCCCAAGGTGCCCCCATTATAGGGACCTCTCAATCTCTCAGTCCTCGGGTCATGCACGGAACTCCGTGGCGACATCCTTAGACCAAAAGAAGAGAGTTATCACCTTGAGTTGGTGGTTTCTGACAACGGTTGTAGCCCCGTGTGCCAACAAGCCGGTCGTATCTGCCACCCACTCCCTATAGGTATTCACTCTTGCCCCCGGGTATAGAGGGATTGTTGTGTGCAAGGGTTTTTGTGTGCAATTTATATTTCAAACAATTTGCAGAAAATAATCATACAGCAATTTATTAAAGCCATACAATAAAACATACGGAAAAGGGTAAAGGCGTAATTTCAAATCTTTACTTAGTTTGAATTTTATCCGTCACTAAATGGGATCAACTCTCTAGCTTCCCCAGTGGAGTCGCCATCTGTCGCCGCCGTCCGTTCCGACGTCTAGGGACATCTCGAACGTTTATTCGAGCAGTTGCGAAAAGATGGTTTAGACTCGCGTTTTTGTGTTAAAATATGTTCATTGCTTCTGAGGTACTCAACAACTGAACTATCCTCTAATAAAAGTAAGGTTTTCGAAAAGGGGTTCTTTTGGAGTTGCCACCAATGTTTTGACCGTAAACATTGGAAAAGGATAAAAAGGCGTTGATTTTAATAAAAACTAAACTTGGCTATTATAACCAGAGTTAGGTAAGGGAGTTAGTTAAGTGTGGCAAAGGTGTTAGCACCCCACAACGCCCCTTTCGGGTTCCCTATGACGGATTAATTCATTTAAGTAAAGATTACAAGAAATTACGCGATTACCCTATTTTATTGCATAATATTAAAAATGGCTATCTACATGACTTTATTTCATATTGCATACATAAAGTAATAAATAAAGCAGTAAAGGAGAAGAGAATTGAACAGAACCTTCGTAGCAAGCTTTGTATTGCGAATCTTTTAACTGTGAGGATGCGTTTTGGCAATCCCCCGCTCTACAAAGACTCTCCTCTCCGAATACAAGATCGACTCGACTAAATTTTTACAGAAGAATCGAATGCTGGAATATGATTCCTTAACTGATTGTTACCTTATTAAGGCAATCAGAGAGTTCATTCGAAGAAGGAAGAGAAAAGACAAGTACTAGGAGTTGTCTGGTGTGTGAAAAAGTGGCAAATGAGCCTCCTATTTATAGTTTTCGCAGCCTGGCAATTTGGGACGGCCATCTGGATTGGGACGGCCATCTGGGTTGGGACGGCCATCCCAATTGAATATTTTACCTTTGGGTCCACCTCTTGAAGAGTGGGACGGCCAGTCTCACTTGGGACGACTGTCCCACTTGGCCAGGGCAGCTTGGGACGGCCGTCTCACATTTGGGACGACTGTCTCAACTTGTTTTGGCCAGCTTTTGTGTTCTGGGACCCCCGGGAAGCTTTCCTTTCTTTATTCGGACGTCGGTTGATGCCGATAGACGCCCGTTGAAGCTTTATCTTCATATAGAAAGTCTTCTTGGCCTTTATTGAGATGCCAAGCGAGCTTGATCTTGTTGTAGGAAGTCTCCTTAGCCTTTATTGAGAGGCCGGGCAAAATTAGGGGTCTACAATGCCATCAACCTTACTACCCCTTCTTCCTCTTCACAACCATCTAGGCAGTTACACAGACAAGAGAAGAAATTCACTCCCATTCCAACCTCCTATGGAAGTCTGCTGCCAGAATTAATAAAAGACAATCTACTAGTATATGTCCCTCCAAAGAAGATGAATCCACCCTACCCATAATGGTACAAACCTAATGAGAACTGTGATTACCATTCAGGCGCTCCTGGACATTCTGTGGAGAATTGCATGGCCTTGAAATATAAGGTCCAAGAGTTGTTGAATGCTGGGTGGATCACCTTCAATACTCCCTACGTGAATATCAAGTCTCTATCACAACAAGAATAGTGAGCTTGGGTAGAGAAGGCCAACTAACTAGGGCTCCCCATTTTGTGCATATTTTGGTTAAAAGAAATAAAAAAATAATAATAAAAAAGCTTCCGATGCATCTCTCGTGGTCTATGCCCATGGCTGCGAGATCTTTTGATTAAAGAGGCTCTGTATATATTTCTCTTTTCATCAATACAACGAGACATTTTTCATAATATTCATATTCTTCTCATTCTTTTCTCTCTCACTCCAAAATAATTAAATAAAATCTAAACCCAAATAAGGACCATATAAACAGTCATGTCTGTGATTGAAAACTCTTTGCGGGATCTAAAAGCCGAAGGCAAATTGATTGAGTCAGACAGTGAGGAGGGGACCATTTCCCCGGACATGCAAAGACTGTTGAAAAATAAGCTCAATTGATACAACCCCATCAGAAAAAACTGAGGCCATCAATTTGGGACAAGGAGATAATAAGAAAGAAGTAAACATCGGTACCCAAATTGATAATGTCAGGGAAGGGGCAATAACACCTTTATTTTTATTCATGCCTCGTCCTTTCCCTTATACATCGGATAAAGTTGTACTATGGAGATACATAGAAGAATCGTTCGTCAATGAAGATATCTCCAATATAGCCGGCATTGGGGGCAGGACGAGAAGCAAAAGAATTTATTCACCCAAGGAGCTACAAGATAATGTTCTTAAAAACAAAGGAAAAATAAAGAAACCGAAGAGGAAAAGGAAAAAAGAATCCAAGGGGAAGATTAAGTAGACCTTGGATTCACGGTGCTAGGGTGCTTTCTTCAACGCTCCACCGAAAAATCAAATTCGTGGTAGGCGACAAGTTGATCATGGTTCAAGCTAAAGACTACATTTGAATCAGCGAGCCGTCCACCATACCTTAAATGGATGCGGCTGAAGAGGACATTTGAAAATATGGAAAGACTTCCTACTAATATGAAAGTGGCCCATATAATGAAGAGATATGGATACAGCCCAGGACAAGGGCTTGGAAAGGATGCTCAAGGAATAAGAAAGCCACCAGATTTTAAGGATAATCCTTTAAAATACAACCCTACAAAAGATCAATTCGTACAAAGAAAAGAGAAGTCTCCCCTCCATACCTTAAAGACGATCTTCCGAAAAGGAGGGATATTAGCATCAAGGGTAGAATTAGTCATTAGATGTCCTTCTTCCAATTTTAAGGGACATAAACCCAATGACTATTAGAGATCACTCCTCAGGGTGTGCCCGACCCCCGAGCATCTTTAGGGCACGCATTTCCCTTTGAATTACAAAAGAATGTTATTCTTACTATCTGCTTCTTTTCTCGCTAATCATATCTATACCCCATAAATAACCATGTTTAGGCAAATGTTTTGTTCCAAAATGCGTCAAAACAATTAAAGCGTCACAAACAAAATAAAGTCCGCTAGGTATCCCAAAAATAAAAGGGGAACCTAGACAAAAGTTAGGACACAACACAACATCCTAGGCCGAAAACCCGAGAGGGCAGACTAGGAAAGTTAATTAGTCACAAATAGGTGCCATAAAGTAATCAGTTGAAGATGCCACCTCATTAAAACAAAACGTTTGTTTAAACTAGCCTAAACACCGATCAACCTTGGCTAGCCATTCTTACAAAAACTATTATTTCATAAAAAAATCTCACTAAAACACAAGCCTTTGCGATAAATCCCTTTCTTTCTATTCTCTTGACCCTTCACCATAAAGCATTCAAGTAATTGACTGGGAAATGTGGAGATATAGTGATCAATAGGAGGATTGAAATCCCTAAGGAAAGGAAGAGGGGCATTGATATGACAGTTGCTCTACATTGAAAATGATTACTCTTCGGTTATAGCAAAGATCCGAGATGGGAAATCAGTACAGCTAATCATGTTGACAAAAGCACAGGATGATGGAAGCTAAATTAACAGAAGTTGAACGGGTTCAAAGCCAATATAACCAGTTAAACCTTATGGAAGAAAAACGGTTGAATGTTATATGTCGTGAGCAAGCCTATCAAAGGAAAATAAAAAAGGCTTACAAAAAAGTCAACCCTCATATTTACCATGAGAAGGATTTAATGGTAAATAAGTTGCTTCTAGCCCAGAAGAATAAAATTGGAAAATGGGTGACAAACTATGAAGGACCCTTTGTGGTCAAATGAGTTTTCTCGGAAGGGGCTCCTATCCTCGCCAATATGGATGGAAAAGAACTTCGACACCCAATCAACTCCGATACGATGAAAAAGTGTTATGCTTGAAGACATTGCTCAAGACCCGTCAGGAATGAAAACCCGCAAAGGGCATCCCTGGGCAAAAGATAGGGTCTATATCCCTTGCTAGGATACGTCCTAGGCAAAAAGTAGAGGTAAAACAAAATATAATAAAATAAAAAACTAAGAGCAATGGTCACCTCAGTCAAAAACCGAAAGGCGGCTAAGGTGAAATTCTTCCAGAAGTAAGTAGTCTGCATAGTCTTCACTCTGAGCTCAGGCATCTCAACTAAAGCAATTAGGAGAATTAGGGGGGCAGATATTATAGACATGACTGTTTAAGCCTATACAGTATGGCCAACCCTAACCAGCCATTCTTCTAAATACCCTTGAAATCCTTCTATAAAAGAAATAAACTTTTGCTCATTTATCAATAAAATTCCCTTTCATTTCCTTTCTCTTGACCAAATATTATGGAAATGTCTCTTTATTAATAAATCATAAATATGCGCAAAGACCTTTAAATCAAAGATCAAGCATGCATCTAAAAAAGAGGAAGCATAAAAAATAATAAAAGAATAAATGCCTGCTAGGATATTCTTAGGTAAAAATCAGGGTAGCTTGCTAGATCGAAAACCACAAAAGAACGGTCTAGGCAAAAGCCCCCTAAGATATTCTAGGAAAAAATTAAGGCAGCCCACTAGATCGAAAACCCGTAAAGGGCGGTCTAGAAAAAAGATAGGGCTAGAGCCAAAAGATGAATAAAAGAGGAGTCCATCATCATGGTCATAAAGGAGGAGCCCATCAGCGTATTCATAAGAAGCTAATGGGAGAAGGCCAGTCATTTTTTAAATGCATCAAAAATAAATAAATAAATAAATAGATTGCATTTCGGACATCCACACACAAAGTAGTTGCACAAAACGACTTTGTCAAAATCAAGAAAAAATAATTTTCTTTAAAAAAGAATAATAAACATGCATATAAGGAGGTTAGGCTCCATACTTGTGATTGAAAATAGGAGGCGTCAAAACCCAGTCTCCAAATAAAAATCAAAATCGTGAAAGAAAAGGCGAAATCAAAACCACCCCAGCAGAATAAAGAGCTTCAAGGAAACTAGCTCTAACCTTCTACCCCAATAAACGAAGGTACACTGTATAAAGGCCAATGGAAAGACTTGATAATCCCCAAGCGGATCCTTGCCTACTCCAAAGGCAAAATAAAATTACTCCACGACTTAGCACCACCACATGAGTCGTCAAACATAGTCATTTAAAGATCCGACCACCATCCTTCCATCCAAGAAAGAAGGAAGCCATCAACATAGGAAAGCTGACAGGAAAAGGCTTGATCACCCCAAGCGGATCTTCTCCTACTCCATAAACAAAGACAAAAAGATTACCTCATGACTCAAAGCTTCATCACCACATGAGTCATCAAGCACACTCGTCCAGAATCTCCACTACTTCCCCAAAGGAGAATAAGGATTACACAAAGATCAACCAAAGAAGATATGAAGTCAAAAATCTCCATATCCCCAGGGGTTCAAAAAAAAGAAAGAAAAGAAAAACCTTTCATTCCCCAATAAAGGCCACGAAAAATGCCAAATAAATATCTCCAAGTAGAGCATTTCAGAAAAATCTACAAAACGGGAAAACAAGAAAATTTCCTTCATCCTCCAGTTCAATAAAGAGCTTCACAAAGCCAAGAGCCAAGACTCCATTATAAAAATCAAATCAATATCCCCAGGAAGCCAACAAACTCCTCGGGGAATCGCAAAAAGAAAAGAGAAAAAGAAGAAAATCTCTTCATCCAGCAAATAACGAAAAAAGCCAGTGTGCATAAAAGAAATTAAAAAGGCGCACACATTTAAAAGCCAAATATCCAAATCACGAAAAAGATACAAAATCGCGAGAGAAAGATAAAAACTCGTTCCCCAGCGGAATAAGAGCATAGGCAAAGCCAACTCAAAATAGCAACATCCAACAACGAGTCAAAAACTCCATTCCCCCCTAGGGGGCAAGTCAAAATAGATCTCCGGGAAAACAATCAAAACCCCGGTGGATCATCAAAAAGAAAAAATTATTCCCAGTAAGCCTATCAGTAAAGGCAAAACTACAAATTTATATCCTCAGGTAGTTAATTGCCTATAACGCCCAATATGGATACCCCACTGGAATGCAAAGCCTTCACTTCCAATGAAGCCTCTGCCTACTCAAAGGTGTAGACCCCAAATCTTGCCCCGCCTCCAAATAAAGAGAAGAAGACCTCCTATTCGAAGATGGACAAAGCCTAAGAAGCCACTAGGAGAGACTATTAGGCCCCATACTAGGATAGGAGGGATTTTCTGCACAAAAAATAAGTTTTCTCGCCTTTTTGGGACGAGACCGCCGTCTCGAAATCGAGACCGCTGTCTCGCCTCACGCAAATGACGAGACGGCGGTCTCGTTTGATGAGACGGCGGTCTCGCCACCTGCGAAGGTCGAGACGGCGGTCTCGACCCTGTCAGACGAGAACGGCGGTCTCGCCACTGCCAAGCGTGAAAACCTATAAATAGGGGCCTCCCCCCCTCATTTCCACACACCACACAGCTTTTGCTCTCCCTTCTCTCTAAAACTTCTCTCTAGAATCCCTCCGACGCATTTCCGGAGCTTCTGAGTGCTTTTGTGAGCGGTTTTCAGCGTTTAGAAAAGTTTCCAGCGTCGTGTAGAGTGAAGGGCTGCCAAAAAACACCCATTTTTGTCAAAAAAATAAATAGAAAAGCTTGCTACAAAGGTTTTCTCTTCCTCTTTGTCTATTTACCGCTTTACATAAATTGTGCAAATAGCTATTAGGGCCATGTAGTCATAAATTTAAATTCTGCATAATAAAAGGGCAAAAACATTATTTTCACCAGTTTAAATATTTTTAGATAGCTGGCCTATCATAGGGAACCCGAAAGGGGCGTAGTAAATGAACTAATACTTCCTTTATACGTAACTAACTCCCTTACCCAACTCTGGTTCTAATGACCAAAGTTGGTTTTCGAAAACCAACGCCTTTTTAAACCCCTTTTCCGATGTTTCCGGTAAAAACATCGGTGGCGACTCCACAGAACCCTACAAAATTAGTCCTTAGGTTAGCCCGGTTATCGGACAACCCAAGGACGCCCTTTCGAAAACCTCGCCCCTAGGTTAGCCCGGTTATTCGACAACCTAAAGGCGTTGTAACCACCCATAAAAAAACGCGAAAAATCAAAAAAGGGTCGAAACCATCGCGTCGCTCTGACCGCCTCTCTTTTTGACGGCGGCGACAGATGGCGACTCCATTGGGGAAGCCTCGAGAGTTGATCCCATTTAGTGATGGGCCAGCTTAAAAATAAATAAACCAAGAAAATAATGCTTTTGCCCTTAACTTGTATTATAACATGTTTTATTGCTTGGCTTTAATAACTGTTGTCTGTTTATACTTCCGCAATTGTGTGAAATACAAACTGTACACAAACCTTTGCACACAACATTTCCCTCTATACCCGGGGGCAAGTGAGAAATCCATAGGGAGTGGGTGGCAGGTACGGTTCGCTGTAGTGAGGGCCTTGTGCCCACCAGTGTGATCGGAAACCACCACTCAAGGTGATAATCTTCCTCTTTTGGCAACAAGACTGACTACCGCCTTAGTGCTAAGCATAGTCGGACGGCTGGAGAGTGGGGACCCTATAATGGGGGCACCTTGGGGGCCTTAGCCTGGTGAGAACAGTTAGAACCAACCCTCGCCAATGCACTTTTCTGCAGGAAAACCCTACCTCGTGATAAAAACGAATTCTCTCCTATTCGCGGATGACCGAATTGTGTGTGCATATGTTTGTTGCATTTGTCTGTTGCATAGCATAAACAAACAACAAAACAAATCACCAAAAATATTTTCACAAATAAACACCCTTATCTCGGACAGTCTGCCTTTTAGCTAGCCTGGTTTCAGGTTCTTTGTAAGCTAAGTAGCCACGCAGTTCCGACAGAAGAGATAAGGGACGTTAAATACCCTTTCGCATAAAGCCATATTTTTATCTCGGACAGTTTGCCTTTTAGCTAGCCTGGTTTCGGGTTCTTTGCAAGCTAAGTAGCCACGCAGTTCGACAGAAGAGATAAAAGGCTATAAAATAAAATAAAAAATAAATCCAAAATAAATAAAATAAATAATAACAAAATCAAAACATTTAATAATTTTGACAAAGTGGTATCATTCACATCGCATCATATCATAAGTGAAAAAACCAAGAGAGAAAATAAATGAATAAGGAGAGTCTGCATACGCATCATTTTAATAAATCCCTAAAAAGTGGGTCTTAGAAGCGTTTTTTGGAGAAATTACTGGGCCAAATCCCCTTCGGGTATTTATAGCTTGGTTCTTCACCCTTTTCTCTTCGTTTTGACATGCTGTGCGTCCATATCGGACAAGCCAGTCAAAAGTTATTCCACTTTCAATATCTGCTGTCATAAAAAAATATTTTTGTAGTGCATGCATAAATACATTCATTCTAGGGAGCACTAGATATCCCTAAGACAATGGCGAAAGAGGCCCCGAGCACATTTGTGACCTTCACGACAAGGAAGGGACAAGTGTACTAAGGTGTGATGGTGATTGCCATTATACTTGTCAAATCTGTGATGGGGAAGGAACCATTACATCGAGGTGGGTAGGATACCCCACAAAGTGTAAGCGTTAAGGAGGATACCTAAGTCATTGTCTTAAAGAATATCAATCTCATAAATCATTCAATAAAAATCTTTTTGCACTCTAAAAAGCGGCTGGTATTCTTTATGCCCTCATCCGCATACAAAAAAAGAAAACACAAAATCCCAAACACTATCATACATCATGTTAGAAAATAAAACATGATAATGTTTAGGAAAAAACAAACACCTGCATACATGCATCCACAAAACTTCATAACATAATAGACAGTCGAAGAAGTGGACATTCCTCAATACCATGAAAAGAAGATTAGGGCATTTGCATGCCATGCACAGGAAGTCAAAAAAGGAAATACATACAAATTTTAACTAACCTATGCGCTTTGAAACATTGCATTGACGAATGTACACTGTCGGATCAGTAAGTCGTCTGCCCTACCTTGAATGGAGGCGGCTGAAGAGAACCTTTGAAATATCTTTTTCCAACATGAAAAGACTTTCCCAACAGTATGAAGGTGACACACATGGTGAGGGAAAATGGATGCCGCCCAAACCAAGGGCTCATTAGAAACTCTCAAGGAATAAGGGAGTGTAGACCCCAAATCTTGCCCGGCCTCCAAATAAAGACCAGAAGACCTCCTATTTGAAGATGGACAAAGCCTAACAAGCCATTAGGAGAGACTATTAGGCCCCATACTAGGATAGGAGGGAGTTTCTGTACAAAAAAATAAGTTTTCTCGCTTTGTTGGGACGGCGGTCTCGCCACCTGCGAAGGACGAGACGGCGGTCTCGTTCCTCCAGACGGCGGTCTCGCCGTGTTGACAGGTCGAGACGGCGGTCTAGTTGGACGAGACGGCGGTCTCGACCCTGTCAGACGAGACCGGCGGTCTCGCCACCTGACAGCGTGAAAACCTATAAATAGGGGTCCTCCCCCCCCTCATTTCCACACACCACAAGCTTCTAGCTCTGCCTTCTCTCTAAGACTTCTCTCTAGAATCCCTCCGACGCATTTCCGGAGTTTCTGAGTGTCTTTGAGAGCGTTTTCCGGCGTCCAGAAGAGTTTCTGGCGTCTTGTAGAGTGAAGGGCTGCCAAAAAGCACCCATTTCCTTTAAAGAAATTAAAAAAAAAAAGAGAAAGCTTGCTTCGAAGGTTTAAACTCTTCCTCTCCCCTTTTATCGCTTTAAATCTACATTATGCAATAGATTAGGGCCATGTAGTCATCACTTTAAATTCCGCACAATAAAAAGGGCAAAAGAGTATTTTCTAGTTTATTTATTAATAAAATAGCCGGCCTATCATAGGGAACCCGAAAGGGGCGTAGTAAAGGAACTAATACTTCCTTTACCACGTAACTAACTCCCTTACCCAACTCTGGTTCTAATGACCAAAGTTGGTTTTAAAAAAACCTTTCCCGATGTTTCCGGGAAAAACATCGGTGGCGACTCCACAGAACCCAAAATAAATCCTTGAGTTAGCCCGGTTATCGGACAACCCAAGGACACTTTTCGAAAACCTCGCCCCTAGGTTAGCCCGGTTATCGGACAGCCTAAAGGAGTTGTAACCACCTATAAAAACGCAAAAAACAAGAGGGTCGAAAAAAAACCATCGCGTCGCTCCGACCGACCTTCTCTCTCTTTTTGAGATGGCGGCGACAGATGGCGACTTCACTGGGGAAGCCTCGAGAGTTGATCCCATTTAGTGATGGGCCGACTTAAATAATAAATAAACCAAGAAAATAACACTTTTGCCCTTAACTTGTATTTATAACATGTTTTAATGTTTGGCTTTAATAAATTGTTGTTTGTTTATACTTCCGCAAATTGCTTGAAATATAAACTGCACACAATCCCTTGCACACAACAGTTCCCCCTATACCCGGGGGCAAGTGGGTGGCAGGTACGGTTCGCTGTAGTGAGGGCCTTGAGCCCACCAGTGTGATCGGAAACCACCACTCAAGGTGATAACCTTCCTCTTTTGGCAATAAGACTGACTATGGCCTTAGTGCTAAGCATGGTCGGACGGCTGGAGAGTGGGGACCCTATAATGGGGGCACCTTGGGGGTCTTAGCCTGGTGAGAACAGTTAGAACCAACCCTGTCCAATGCACTTTTCTGTAGGAAAACCCTACCTCGTGATAAAAACGAAATCTTGCCTGTTCGGGGATGATCGAATTTGTGTGTGCATTTGATTGTTGCATTTGTATGTTGCATAGCATAAACAAACAACAAAACAAAATCAAAAAACATTTTCGCAAATAAACACCCTTATCTCGGACAGTCTGCCTTTTAGCTAGCCTGGTTTCAGGTCCTTTGCAAGCTAAGTAGCCACGCAGTTCGACAGAAGAGATAAGGGATGCTAAAAGATTTTTTCGCATAAAGCCACATTTTATCTCGGACGATCCTGCCTTTTAGCTAGCCTGGTTTCGGGTTCTTTGTAAGCTAAGTAGCCACGCAATTCCGACAGAAGAGATAAAAGGCTATAAAATAAAAAGCAATAACAATCAAAATAAAAATCCAAAATAAATAAAATAATAACAATAAAACATTTATAAAAATAATTTTGACAAAGTCGTATCATTCATATTGCATCATGTCATGAGTGGAAAAACCAAGAGAGAAAGATAAATGCATAAGGAAAGTATGCATACGCACCATTTTAATAAACCCCTAAAAAATGGGTCTTAGAGACGTTTTTTGGGAAAATTACTGGGCCAAATCGCCTTTGGCAATTATCAACTTGGTTCTTCACCCTTTTCTCTTCGTTTTGACATGTTGTGCGTCCAAATCGGACAACCAAGTCAAAAGTTATGCCACTTTGAACATCTACTGCCCTTTTGTACTGGTGCATGCATAAATACATTCATTCTACGGAGCACTAGATATCCCTAAGACAATGGCAAAAGAGGCCCCGAGCACATTTGTGACCTTTGCGACAAGGAAGGGACAAGTGTACTAAGGTGTGATGGTGATCGCCATTATACTTGTCAACTCTGTGATGGGGAAGGAACCATTACACCGAGGAGGGTAGGATACCCCACAAAGCATAAACTTTAAGGAGGATACCTAAGCCATTGTCTTAAGGAATATCCATCTCATAAATCATCCAATAAAAACATTTTTGCATTCTAGAAAGCGGCTGGTATTTTTCATGCCCTCATCCGCATACAAACAAAAAAACACACAAAATCCCAAACACTATCATACATCATGTTAGAAAATAAAACATGATAATGTTTAGGAAAAAACAAACACTTGCATACATGCATCCACCAAACTTCATCCTCATAACATGCATCTAACAATAGACGGTCGAAGAAAGTGGACACTCCTCAATACCATTAAAAGAGGATTAGGGCATTCACATGCCATACACGGGAAGTCAAAAAAGGAAATACATACAAATTTTAACCAACCTATGAGATTCCTTTAGGCTTTTCGCTTTTAAAAAGTGCTTCGAAACGTTGCATTGAGGAATGTACACTGTCTAGATGAAATAAATAAAATTGTTTGTTTTCATCATCTCAACCGTCTATTGCATTCATGAATTGCATTCATAAATTGCATTCATTCTCACTTTAATAATAATAAGATAATAAAAAGAAAGGATTAGTCGATGTGCTTTCCATGAACCGGAATAAGATGAAGAGCAAACATTTTGTCATCAAGTTTTTCCCAACGGTTGATCCGCCTAAGGAGGATAATAAGCCTCAATCGTTGGTCATCTGAGTAAATAAAGAAGAGGGGGCAAGAATGCCATTACATTTTGTTCACGCCTCGAATCGAATAAGGTGGTACCGTGAAGATACGCAAAAAATGAGGATATCTCCAGCATAGCTAGCATTGGGGGAAAAATTAGAAATGAAAGAATCTATTCCCCCAAGGAGCTGTAAGATGACGCTCCTTCAAATAAAGAAAAAATAAAAAGACCGAAGAAAAACATAATCCAAAGAGGAAATTGAAGAGACTTTGGATTCACGACGCTAAGGAAGTTCTCTCAACGCTCCGCCAAAGAGACAAACTAACGGTAGGCGACAAGCTAGTCACGGTTTGAGCTAAAAATGACATTCGGAGCAATAAGTCGTTTGCCCTACCTTGAATGGATACGGCGGAAGAGGACCTTTGAAATATCTTTTGCCAATATGAAAAGACTTCCCCAACAATATGAAGGTGACCCACATGATGAGAAAATATGAATGCCGCCCAAACCAAGGGCTCATTAGAAACTCTCAAGGAATAAGGGAGCCACCAGATTTTAAAGACAATCCTTCGAAGCTTTACCCTGCAAAGGATCAAGCTACATAGAG